>VUQG01009750.1:4988-37488 GCA_015106755.1 Etia nguti | reverse complement strand
GGTAATCAAAGGGGAAATAGTTGCATCAGAGTGCACTCATCAACAGGCTCTCTTTTGGGGATTCAAGCTTCAGATCTCCATTATCTCTGCTATAAAAACAAGACCCCAGATGTGACCCTGGATTCCTTTTGGAATTTAAAAGAGACCAATTTGTCAGGATGGGGAGGTGAGTGACTGCAGGAGGGGTTCTCTGAGAATCAGCACCTTTAAAGTGCATCACAACTATCTCAGCTCACAGAAGACTTACCTTAACTATGAGACAATTATTCCGTTCAACCTTTTCTTCTAGGATACAAGGACCTATTTACACCTAAGCGGCATTTTCAGTGTTCCCAGACATGAATTAAACCTAGTCCCAGAACAAGAAAAATTCTTTTTTTGGGAAAACCTTAACAGAGGTGCTGGGAAAAAAATGAGCCCCGTCCCTGGTTTATAAGATTCTCAGGCTCTCAAAATGCACTACGAATAGTTCAACAAGGCTAAGCTACAGGCTTTTTCTAATATTAGGCCAGCAGGAACAGGATGTATAACAGCAATCCTCACCAAACCCACAAGAAAGTAACAAAATGAAAGGCGTCTCTATATCCCGTAAACAATCTCTGTTGTTAGATTGTTGAGTTGCTTTAGAACAAAGACTCCACAGAGGGACGTCTTTTTGCTGAATGGCTTTGTGCCTTATCAATGTGATTACAGGCATCCCAGTCAAGGTAACGGTCGCTAGCAGGAGGTCAAGAAGACCTGATCGACCTCAAAATGGGGCAAGAGGCCAGTAAATACACAGGCAGCAATTTGAGGAAGCAAATATGTGTGAAATTGCCCTCAGCAGGTTCACAAAATGGGAGACAATCGAAATGATAGGTTCAATCAAAGATTGCTTGGCTGGATATATATATCTATCTATAAATATATATAAAAAACTCAGCACATTCCCAACTGTTTCAATTTTTTTTAAATCTGCAAGATCTGCACATTAGAAAAACCTGCTCACTGTTAGAAAAACCAAAGAAAAAAAATAAAGTACCATCTTAAACTTCTCACACCTCTTTATGAGCGAGTACACTTTTTCCCCCCTCCACTACAGAAGGGGGCGATTTAGTAGTTAAAGTGATCAAAAGGCCACACAAAACTCTAGGAAACAGGAAACACTACTCCCACTCTGGAAACACAGCTCTGTCTAAAACTCTCAGGACAAACATAAAACTCAGTAACATCCATAAAAAGAACAGCCAGTGACTGCTGGGTGAGGTATGCACCTTGTTGTCCAGCCCTGCTATTTCCTGCTGGCTGGCTGTGGAGAGAAGGAAGGAGTTCATCTGGGTCTTCAGTGTGTCGTCCACCTCCACATCAATGTCATAGCAGGCAGTCTTCTTTTGGTCATTAGGATCCACACTATCAAAACAACACAGTTTACTGTGTAGAGTATGTTTTTCTTTTTTTTAAATACAGTATGTGATTAAATCACATTAGCAGCAAGTGCTTAAATTAATCAACAACAGCAGCAATCCAATTCTAAAATGGGTTAAAATTCTCACAGACCTAAAGCTTTTTGAGCATTTAGTGCTTGCTGCTAATTAAGACAAGAAAAATAACTAGAAGAGAAACAATCACTCGGTCAAAGCATGGATCACTGACAAAATTAATCAGAACACTTTAGTCGAACAAAAAAAAAAAAAAAAATTCTCTTTCCATCTACTCTGTTTGGATGAAATGGTGTGATTTTCTATTTTTATTTTTCCAAATTATAGCCAGACCAAACAAGGAATTTCAAGAATGAGGATTTTTTGCCATTTACTGACATATTGATAAGATTTTTTGTAGAAGCATAACATACCTGATCAGATGGTTGATGATGATGGGCTCTGGGGGCATGAGAAGTGCATGCAAGCGCTGTGGGATCTCAGAAAACTTCATTCGCTGAGTCTCAAAGATCTGCAAAATGAAAGTATGAAATAAAGAATGTTTAGATAAACATGTCTTCACTACTCTGAAGCATCCAGCAGAACACACTGGTTTGCTGACATTAAGAATGTGCCTGACAACCACATTTAAATTACATTAGAGCTTGATAATGCTTATTATGCACTCTGAAATTACATCAGTTCAGTAGGTATAAATCATTAACCTTATAAAATCCTATGTTTATCTTGGTAGAGCAGAAAAAGCACCAAGAGACCAGACAGTGACCCAGAAAGAGAGAATGTCTCCATAAAAGGATAGATAGAGACGGGCTGTTCAACGTCCACAGCAGGATCCAGAAAAACTATGACACTGGTTGCTCTTACCAGCTACTAGCTAATGTTCATCACATTTAAGAAATGGAGTGGGCCGCCTTTTGGTGAAAGTCAAATGACAAAATGTACCACTTCAAAATGTCTGATGTGTGAAAAAGCAACTGCTCTCACCTGCTGCAAGTATTTATCACAGTTGATGAACTCCCGCTCATGTGGGTCTTGGAGTTTGTGGGTCTTCACGTACTGCCACAGGGCCTGAATGATGACGGGTCTGGTCTGGGTGTGGATACCCAACATACGGGCCAGTCGGGGGTCCAGCTTGAATTGAGGGGGCTGTGCAGCACACAAAAAGACAAAAAGGTGAGTGAATTCATGAAGAAATGTTTGA
This sequence comes from Etia nguti, assembly GCA_015106755.1. Taxonomy (NCBI): domain Eukaryota; kingdom Metazoa; phylum Chordata; class Actinopteri; order Cichliformes; family Cichlidae; genus Etia; species Etia nguti. The sequence goes on along the minus strand of VUQG01009750.1, from coordinate 34,869 downwards.
AAATCACTCGCTGAGAAACAGAGTCTGTTTACCTGGTAATCAAGCATGAGAAGGACGGTGCAGCGAACACCCACATCACCTGGCCTCTTCACCTGGAAACCATCGGTCTCCTGGGTTGTGGCAGTCCTATGCCACTGAAGTGATACAAGCAGCATTTAAGGAACAAGTAATTAGTTAAGTCTCCAAGTTAATATTGTTCATTAATATCTGCTGATCTTATTTAAATGCACAGTATTATTCACAACTTCTGATGCTGGGGAAGCAAAACAAGAATAATAATAAAGGATGCAGTGTCATGAAGTATTGTGAGATCATAGAAGTAGTCTGCCTTAAGCGATTTATTCATAAACTATGGTGATGTCCAAGGAAATATATTACTGTGCTGTTTACATTACATTTAGTCACATATATTCACCCTAAAACAGTTTATTCTAATAAAGTAGCTACCATTACCTACCATCAAGGTAACTTCACTTCAGAGCAGTCAGTACACTTATACTCACTGTAACTAAGAATATATTTATAATTCAGTCATTGGTTAGCTCTGTCATCTGTTTGTAACACTCAGTTTAACAGTGTGCTGATACCAGTTGTTTTAAAACTTATCAATACAGAAATCTTCCATATTATACTTTAAATTACTATAAGAACTATAAAAAGATATTCAACAAAAATGATTAGGAAAGTAATGAACATTGATACTTTCAGATCTGATTAAAAACCCCCATCTTACTTCCACGAGGTGATTATCTGGACCATACAGATCTTTGTCCAGCTCGATCACCAAGGACTTGAAGAATGAGGAGAACTTTCTTTTCTGTTTCGTGGCTTCATACTTGGACACGGCCGTCTGCAAACAAAATTAAATACCATGCCTGTGATATTAGGCTGAAATATTTTTTACAAAAAAATTAAAGATAAAGAAACAACACTGAAGCTAACATGATCTGTTTAATAGTCTTAGGTCCGTGTAACCCAACGAGACCATCATAATCTTAATAGTTTGATGGTAATTTTTGACCCTACTGTGGAAAATAAAAACTACTTTTTACATTATCCCAATACAGCAAACCAACTAAGCCATACTTAACAAGGCAGCCACAAATAATTACTAAAAACTGAACAAATTTGACAAGCTTACATCTTCCAGCAGACGCCCCTCGACACGTAGCTCCCATGATGCAACTGTGCCCTCTCCATCCTCAGCATCAGGCTTTGCTGGGTTGAAGGTGTTGGAGATAAAAATCCTTAGCTTTCTCTTTTGCTGAAAACAATAATAGAAAAGAAGCTTTAAATTTGTGTCCCATGAGTTACCCAACACTGGCTTTATAACTACACTGAGTCTGGACCCAATATGGCCATTCTCTGGACTGCATTTTTTTTTCTCATACAAGTAAAAGATGTATTTATCTTACATCTATATCTCTGTAAGTATTTAGAGATCTCTATAAATTGTCTATAAAAACATAATATAATATACTATAATATAATAATATATAAATATCTATAAATTATCGCTATAAATACTTTACACACTGGCATTAAACTAGACTGGGTTTAAAAACACCACTGCTCAGCAGAAGAAGGACGAGAGCAGTCTCTTTTCTGAGGCAGCTGAGGTCTTTTAACATTTGTTGGACAATGCTCAGGATTTTCTACGAGTCTGTTGTGGCCAGTGCATCCCCTATGCTGTTGCATGCTGGCACAGCAGGTTGAGGGTCACAGATGCCAACAGACTCAAAATGAAAAATGGGGATGTAGCTGGACTCTCTAAAGGTGGTGTCGGAGAGGCGGATGTTGTCCAAGATGTTGTCCAAGACAATAACTCTCATTTCTCCCACCCACTCCACGACGTGCTGGCCCTCCTCCATCTAAATCACAGTATACACTGCAATAGTTGCACACCCTTAATATCACATCCTCTACAGAGAAAATTACAGTTAATATGATAAGAAGGGCACCGTAATGTCAACCATATATATTTAATTTTTGGCAATATACCGGGATATTTATGATTAGAGCTATTTTGTTATATTTTGCAACTTCGTAATATATTGAATTATTTAATTTAGTTTAGTTAGTTACTGGTTTTACTGTCTTGGAGCAACTGTGACCATATAATTTCCTCTGAAATTAATAAAGTATTCTGATTCTGATAGTGGCCCTTGGTAGGGCCCTTTTATGTCCTCTTCCTTTAAAGACACTGATTTCAAGGTGGCTTTCTTCTGATTAGCTGCTCCTCAAGCAGTAGATTTTGATCTGTGTCGTGTGCTCAAATGTGAGCCTGATAGGAACATAACAGGGATTATCAGAAGGATTAATAATAGAGAAAACTTTGAAGTCAAGTATTTAGAGAAGACTGAAACCTGAGCCAAATCAAATATGTAGCTCCATCTGCCTCGTCGGCCACTTGTGGATAAGGTTCGCTTTAACTTACATAAAGTATGTGCGTTAACGTCACAATATTCAGAAATCTTTTCATCAAGTGCTACATAAAAACAGTCAATAAAACCATTAGGCAGCATCATCATCTGAACAAATACAGTGTGGTGCAGAAGATCAAGAGGTAGTAAGCAGCAATCTGTAAAATGTAGACATTTGTTCTGACTAACTCGCCACTGACTGACATCACTCTTAAATGACCAGTTAAAGGTAACATGGAACACCCGTGATGAGCTTGACTGAAATATACCTTAATTGGCCTCTTGAGGGCCTCCTGAATGTCCAGCCTCTTGCGCATGATCGTCTGGTCCAGCTTCCTCTCAAAAGCCAGCAGATCCATGTAAGCCTGAGACTCTGGGACCAGTTCCCTGATCTAGGAGACAAAGGATACTAGTGATTACAAGTGTCTTTAGAATCATCTTTAATAATAATAATCACTTATTCTGCCCAGGACTGATATCACGATTATTGAGTATTAGAACTAACAATCGTTTAAATAGACATTGGATTCATTAAACTTGAAAAAAGAAAACTCTTTTTATTCGGGCAGATATCCATGAACTTTAACGATCGTAAAAGAAAAAAAAAAGTGAGTGACGATATATGCTAAAAGCAAAAACGAGAATAACAGCAACTGGTTTTTGATCACAACGCCCTCGTTTTAACCCTTGGAAGCATCAATTGTAATTCAAATTAAAATCTGTAACCTGTACTTCTTTTTCCATCTGTTAGTCTGAGAAAAACACAATTTCTTAGTTGTTCTCTGATTCCAGTCTGAATATGTATGTGTCCACCAGGTCTGTGAGCCACAAGTGACCACATATCTGCTGCCTGCTCTGCTAGCTTTACATGCTGGGTCTATTTCTGCTGAAAATGAATCTCAAGCTTGACAGATCAAGAGAAGGAGAGAGAAATCTCTCTTCAGAAAAACCAAGATATTGCAGCAGACATTTTACTATCACACCACTCTCTACATTTAAATAGGAATAGATCAAATACAACAGTCAGCCTTACTTGCATATGGTGTTCTCTTATGAACGCATTTTTGTCTAGCTACTCTGTTCAGCTGTAAAATATATATGAATAAATGAAAAGGATATTACAAGACTGCAACTTTAAATTATAACATCCTATGAGAAAACAATGGTAATGTGAGATTTAATCATCTATATGAAGTATTAAAAGGACATAATAGAGGAACTCTTTTCTTGTCAAATTTATGATTGACATCCACACATTGGGGAACACAATGAGTGCCTAAAATTGGGGTTCAACATAACTAAAAACCTGATGCCCCAAGGCTCCAAAAAGAGTGTCTCAGGCAAGCTGACATGCCAGCTGTTGGCCCATTTGAGTCAGTGACATGCCATCAATCATAGTTATGAGTTCACCTCAGAAGAAAACTGGCTGAGGTGAATCTTCACTAACAACTACTTTTTTCCCTGCAGTCAGTATATTCACATTAGTGGGATCATAGGAGGTCAGTACTATAAATCAGTTAATCTTAGTATCCTGGAAAACCAGCAGAAATGCGAGGATGGCAGTGTAGGGCTTGACAGTGAGTGTTTCACTTGGATTTGTGACTTAAAACAGAAATGCGCTGACTATTAAATGTATCACGTGATTCAGGAGAAATGGAATGCTCTTATACAGTGCTTTTCTACTCTGAGTACTCATAGCACTTTATACAACTTGCCTCATTTTCTATGCTTCTTCTACCTAAGTGCTTTCATACACATTCATCGATGAGCAACTTGAGGTTAAAATCTTGCCCCAGGACATTTGACATGCAGAGATCGAACCACCAACCTTCCAATTAGTAGATGACCTAGTCTACCTCCTGAACTACAACCTCCATTTTCATAATACAAGATAAGTAGATAATTTCTTTATCACAGGTGCAGTTTATGTCCACCCTGCAGCCAATTTTCACATTTCACACACAGCGAGACGAAAGACAGGGAGCTCAGGTGGAGTGAGAGAAGAAATACTTCTAGAGTTAATAGCGATTTTGTTCATTACTGTAATCACAAAACCTTTGGAGGTCCCCATTTTGCACTGCACAGTGCTAAAATCTTTAGTAAATTGCCCCAAGCACTTATAGTTAGCGCTCTCTAAATCCCAGCATTTTAACCAGGGCACTTTAAAGACCAACTGTCCTTTGTTTGGAGCCACTTAAATTGAAGTTCACATGGACTGCCAGATGTAATCTCCAGCATAATCAAAGCTGGAATTAATGGATTGTTCATGCACTGTGGTTTGATTAATACTCACCCTCTGAGGTAGAATTTTATCAGCCATCTTCTTCTTCTTTGTGCTGTGAAAATAAATCATCAAAACAAGAGTGCAAGTCAGAATAGCTTTGTGTCTCTTTACAAAAAGACAAAGAAGTCAGTCAAATTCTTCAGTCTGTGGGATACATTTTCCAGGTACCGTGTTCATACACACTTGCACACATACAAAGACATAAAATATTAGTCCCCTAACTAGAGGACTGCAATAATTGTGAAAAAAGCATGGCTGAGTAGGTGGCGAGTGGGGACTTACTGCTGGTTGCGGTTCTGTTGTTGCTGAACCTGCTGAATCTGTTGGGGAGCCGGCCTCTTACGAGACGGATCCATCACGCCCGGCATGCCAGGACGGGACACAGGGCTGCTGCCGTATCCTGGAGGGCCCATGGCTGGTCCCTGAGGGGTCATGCGACTGGAAGGAGGCATGCCTGGTCTCTGCATAGAAAACAAGGCCATGATCACACATTTGAAAAGGCTGTTTAAAATCTAAAATTTTCTCATTTTAAAGGTGTTTACAGCCTTTGAACGTATAGAAAAGATACATTTTGCAGATTTCAAACAAGACACCTTAGTCTTTATTTTAAGGTGTGTTAAGAAAGAAATCTGGGCTGTGGACCAACACGCCTTACAAGTTTTCTGTGGATTGTCACGACAGGTATTTGAGGTAAAATTCCATTTTGCTTATGCTCAAGTGATCTGTTTCTGCAGCTACTATATTGGGAACTGATTGGTAATTACTTTAATTTTGCCTTTAAATGTTCTCTCTCTCCTTATCTTTTCTTTCTCATTCCATTATTGTGTGTGTGTATATATATATAAATATAAAAGTATAAATTCTGGGAGGTGGCTTGAGTAATAATATATTTGAATATATTTAAATAAACAATAATAAAAATAATCTTTTGCTGCAGCCATGAAATCTGTATAAATTGTTCCTGAATAACTTACAAACAGCAATCCTCTCTAAGGTCCTCGATCGACACACAACAATTCAACACTTTCCTACCAACCTTGTGGTCAAACATGGCAAATTGTGCTTCAAGAGGCAATTTAACCCCCTGACTCTCTGTGACTATGTAGCCCTGGCCCCACCCATACACACCAAAATTGAACACTTGCAGCTACAGCGGCAGGGACGCAGTTCACTGGTGTAGCAATAAAACAACTCTGAGCTTGGTAATTAAAACAAAAAGCAAAAAAAGAAAGAAGAAAAAAAAATCTGTTTCAAAAGCAGAAAATAACAGGTGAAAATAACATTCAAGCTGTTGTGTAGCTAATTCTCAAAAGTGAAAAGTGCATAAATTAAGATCAATGTTTGCGATGACTTGAAGACAAAAGCACATCTAAGTTTTCTGTTGTTCCATTTCAGTCATTATTGATCCGAGAATACATTTGTAGTGTTTTAAATAAAATGCAAAACTGACACAGTGGGAAAACGTCAATGTAAATTTGCAAACAAAACATTTGCAGCACATCTGCTGATGTAAATATATTCTAGAAAATTACAAATCCCACAACACACAAAAAACTCAACACTACCACTCTAAGACCCAGCCCACATACTTTTATATCTGATGCTTCCTATTAGTGGTATCAGCAAATTTATGCATGCCTTTCATTAAAGTAAATACAGAAAAATCACCACAGCCAACTCACCAAACCATGTGCTAAGAACTCAAACAGGCGACTTCTTGTATTTGACTGCATGAGTGCAGGCGAGAGCAGCAGATAAGTGACAAATCACTGATAGCAGCTTTTCCTCCTGCAGTCAGTCCAACAAATGTGACAGATGAAGGCAAAACACACTCTCTCTTCATCGCATGGTGAACAGTGAAAGAGAGGAAGAGTGAAGGACATTGACTTCTCAACAATACAGGCCAGATGAATGGGCTCTGCCTTTTCCACACAGTGTGGTGTAGGCAGATTGGGGAAACATGCCGATCATTTAGTGCTTTTTACACTATACATCAGCGCAACCTTGGCTTGCCTGAGAACAAGTGGAAATCTGCAGTATTCAGAGTATGAAGCCTCTTTTGACTATGGTGTGAAAGGCTGCCAAGGACGACAGAGGGGAAAAAAATATGTGACAACCATTTACTGAGCTGTCTTTCAGGTTGGTAGTAGCTAAGAAGCAAACACTTCAGCTGTGGATCAGTGATAAATGACTCATCGTTTATATCTTGATTTTAATACAATTCTCTTATCTTAAGAAACAACATATTAGCTGGAGATGACTCAATCCAAAGCAATATTGGGGGAATAAACCCTTGACTACAGATCAGGATATGAAAATATGAATACAAGAGCATGCATGGGATAATAAGACCAAGAAACCAAACAGTTCTGATCAAATATCATAGTCAAGGAGCATGCATGCAGTATATCGCTGGAGCACACAATCAGCTTTAAAGTCCATTCATTTGAAAACATTTAGGCTCTCATGTCCTGATTTACTGAAAATGTTTTGCTTCTCAGTCATTTTCTTGAGTCCCCACCGTGCAGAACGATGTGTTGCAGGATGTGAAAGTAAATTAAAGATTTCAGTTTCTTCAGCCAAAGGGAGCTCACCTTTAAATCTCAGCAGTCATTCATGGACTTCGATTCTGTTACATAAGAACTAGAAGGAAAATTTGGCAGCATCTTCTACCTAGCAGGTAAACTTCTGAAATGATCAGTATCTCCATATTAATATAGAGTGGGATTTCAAGATAGAAAATGAGCTGATGTCATTTTAACTGCTTAAACTTTTTTCTTTTATTTTCTGTGCATCTGTGAGCTGTGCCTCTCTATACATATTAAAGGGAGGTTTAAAAAAATTATATTCCAGGGACTTCCACCCTTGACATACAGAAATATCCAGCAACCTAATCAACATCACCGTCCTGAGTTGAAACAGTTGGTCTATATCAAACTATTTCGTGGTTCAGAGTCAGGCAACTGTGAAGGTGCACTTTGCGTTCACCTTCACAGTTCCCCAAATTCATTCTTCTTCCATTACAGTCAGAGTCGGTGATATTAGCCTTAAAGTTATAGCACAATATTTGAGGGAAAATTGCGATTATATTTACGGCGATACAGGGGAAAAAACAACGTTGTATTGGTGACTGTAGCTTGCAAGTAGCAACATTTAATAGTGCAAACAAAGTGAAGGACGTTTTCCAAGCTGCCGTCATTGATACCGTTGATTGACATAAGACAGGTTGGTAAATAAATTACAGTATTACCAAGACAACAAGAGCCTGAAACATCCACTTTAGACCAAACCCAAGCAACACAGTGAGTGTTGATGGGATTCTGGAAAAGTTTAATCTGGCAGGAAGTACACTAAAAATGCCATTTTTCTTCTCCCTGAGACCAAAACATCAAGTTTCTTAATTAATATAATCAAATGAGTATGAGGACCCACCTATGCAAAAGTGACATAAATCAAAATATTATCTTGAAATGGCGCAAATCTTAAGAAAAAACACACAAGATAACTAGTGGCTGAGAGTGAATGCAGCACGTTTTTTTTGTGTATTCATTGTGACAATTTATGGAAATTGTCTTCTTTGGACATCTGTTTTTCTATCTATTTTACTGCTTAATTACTCTGAGTATCTCTGCAAGTTAGGGGATCGCAGACTACTGTTAAATCGTGTTGAATATGTGTGTATCGCCTGCAGGTCTGTAACTAAATTTTGGACTATTTGGACAAGTGTTTGTGAGGCAACTTTGCCCTTTCTGAGACAGACAAACAAACAACCAACCAGTTATACCCAGTTTGTTGACTTAAATGCTATACTGGCAAACAAGATTATGTTTACCAATGCTACTGGTGAACAGTTTTAATGTGTTGTCAAATCAATTCTGCACTGTGTAAATGTTAATAGATAGTGTAATTAGTTTTGGGGTTTTTTTGGGATGGATGGAAGATTTCCTTGTTACCACTTCAGGCATAAAAGTAGGAAAAAACGGATCCAAACAAACAAACAAAAAAAACATTAACAGTAAAACCAAATTACCTGCATCGTTCAAGTTACTATTTTATAACTGTTTTGTTAGAATAAAAGATATCCAGTTTTATGTCACATGTGACAAAACAAACAGATAATATTAGAGAGATTTGTGTACAAAAAACAAAATAATTATTTTATATTCCAAATGTGAGAAACGGCTGCAGATTAATTTTGTGATTGTGACCAATCGACTAACCGCTGTAATCCGATTTCAAGACCAGAAAATATCAGCTTATAAGACTCAAAATTAACTACTAAACATCCTTCCAGCAATTTAGATGTGTAGTGAGTTCAAGCTGAGATCCCAGCGTTTCTTGGTACTTGGTGTACTTTGCTGCAGACCAGCCAAGTAACAGTAGGCTCACTAAACATAGACACACTGATGTTAGACTTTACAAGTTGTAAAACCCCAACTTCGATAAGACAAACTGCACCAGCTAAACACAGACTGAAGTCTGCTACTGACTGGAACCTCTTCTTAATCATAATTTCTGTATGTTGTAAATTTGCATTGACACAGACTCATATTGATGCAACCGATTCATTCAAAAGTAGGCTCGACTTATAACAACTTCTGAGTTCGAACCGAGCCTGAACTTCATAAACTACAACTCCTAAAACTTAAGGGCTGGTTCTATTGTTATGTTTACACACCACACGGCGCACATTTGGGGTCTTTTTGATAAGAAAACTGATCGAAATACAGTTAACAGTTAGCGGGGTTAGCAGGCTAAGCTAGCTGGATGCTGCGATTAGCTAGCTATCCTTAATGTTAGCGGGCGGGAGGGTTAGCAAATTCAAACAACAAACAAACTCGGATGGTCATCCACTGAGACTGGTGAAATATTTCAAATGCATCACCGATTTTGAACCGGGCTGCTAGTTAGTATGAGCTGTGGCCTACGCTGGTGAAGGGGGTTAATGCTAGCCACTAGGGACAAAGCAAGCGGAGCGAGGCTTTGTTCTAGCGGACTCGCTAACGCGTCAGCAGCAAAGATAGAGCGATATCTTACCGGGTACCCAGGCCCGGGCATCGGTGAGCGGTACATGTGGTTCTGCGCGGCAGCCGATGGTCCCATTCTTCCAGAAGGTGTTCCTGGTCCCATGCCTGGTCCTGCACCCGGTACCGGCGGTCCAGGTCCCATTGCTCCACCACCACCCGTCGGTGCCGACTGAAACCCCCCTCTGGCCGCCATCTCCTCTCTGAATGTCGCCGCCGGTGGAGGCGCGGAGCTACCGCGAGAGTGAGAACGAGTGTTGGGATGGACGTCACAGGTTCAAGACGCCCTCCGCTGTTTGTTGGTGGTACTGCAGCAAAATTAGTCCCGGTGACGACGATGGCGGAATAGGTCGTCGTTCAACGTTACAAAAGTGCCAACTGTGAATACACTCCATTACAGGTAAAAGTTATTTAAAAAAATACTAGTTATGTAAAAGTTTGTAACTATAATCATAAACATGTACTTAAGGTATTAAGAGTACCCACTTCAGAAAAACGTTGTGCTATTACACAAAATATTTTTTTCATGTTACATCTATTAGAGTATAATTACTTAAAAAGCAGGATACGATTGACCATGATATTACTGTTGTAGATGGATAAGTATTTTTGCTACAATATGCTACTGGACTAGAATTAATGGATATTTTAATTAGGTGATGTGGTAATTCATTTTTAATTAATAAATTTAACATCATCCCCAAAGCCATGGGCAGTGCACAAAAGAGGTGAAGACGAGAGTGTAGCCAGGGAGGAGTGTGTGGAGACAAGTATCACGGTGATTCGTGACAGAAGGATAGCAGCAAGAGCGAATGGGAAAGCTTTTAAAATACATCATAGCAGTGAGATCTGCTATGATGTATGGCCTGGAGACTGTTGAACTAACAAAAAGACAGAAAGCTGAGCTGGATGTGGCGGAGCTGAAGATGTTAAGATTTTCAATGGAAGTCACCAGGATGGACAAGTTTAGAAATAAGTATTTAGGAGGGACAGCTCAGGCTGAGACAAAGTTAGAGAGGCAAAGCTGGTCATATGCAGAGGAAGGATAGTGGATAAATTGGACAAACAATGTTAAAAATTGAGCTACCAGGCAGAGGGAAGAGAGGAAGACCACAGAGAACATTCATGGATGTAGTGAAGGAGGGAATGCAAAAAGTTTCAAGAAGAAGAAGCATCGCCTAATCTTCCCCAGGTCTCCACTTACCTGTGCCTTGGACTATCTATGCGCATTTTGCCTGTTTTTTTGACCTCAGCAAGTTAACCTAGATTTTTGACTGACCTCTTTGTCTTTATCTTGTTAGCCTTCCTTGTTTTCCTTTGGTATTGACCTTACTAAGCTGCAAGTTTGTTTTAAAGTCATGTAAAAGTGAAAGTTTTTACAGGTCTAAATACAGACCTGTAAAAACTAAATGTCTTTTCTTTTTCAGCCATCGTAGATTTGTTGTTGTGCTTGGTATCATTGTCCTTTTGGACAATCCAATTTCAACCAAAATTCAGCTATTGAACAGGTGACCTCACATCTGACTCTAAAACACTTTGGTTCATGGTCGACTCAGTAACTCCAAGGTCCGTAAGTTTGTTCTTTGACGGTTGATATGAGGTGTGTGAGCTGAAATCCTGTGTTTGGTTTTCGCCAAAAGCAGTGTTGTGTATTATGGCCAGACAGCTCCACTCTGAACTAGTCTGTCTAATGGACATTGCTCCAGAAGTCATGAGGCTTGCTCAGCTGCAAGTTTTAGAGAGAAGAGACTTTCTCCTTCCAGTCCTTCCAAGCAAGCCATAGTTGTTCAGTCTTTTTCTAATTATACTGCCATGAACATTATCATTTAACATTCTAACTGAAACCTGTTGAGTTTAGAAAGTGTCTCAGGTTTTTGTGTTTTTTGCAATTTTTCTGAGCATTGCACGATGTGGTCTTTGGGTGACTTTGCTGGGATGTCCAATCAAGATTGTGGGATAGTGTAAACACACACCTGAATGCTCCAGACCAGCAAACTGCCAAAACTTCTGCTTTTATAGAGGTGCTCACATTTGGTGATGATTTGTTGATTATCGATACCTGGCTGCCACTTACCTTTTCAATTCCTGGCTGCTAATATAATTTTAATGGAAGCATTAAGCCTGTACTCATTTTTCACAGGAGTGCATAGAGTCCTGTGAAAAATGTTGTTTTTCACATAACTGTACCTGTCTGCCTCTGGCTCTGTAATTTGGTTCTATTTTTCTTTCACCGTAATTATCTCGAGTTCAAAGTGACACCTTTACAGTTTTTTTCCTCTAAATTAAAGTGCATATGAAATTGTGTAATTATAAAGTATCAAAATATGACAGATAAATATAGGTGCTTGAAAAGATAAACCTTGTGTACCTCACTTTTGTACTTTGGCACTTGTTTAAAAGTAATTACTTTAACTTAATTTCACTGAACATGAAGGGAAATCACAGCATTTCTTAAATTAAGGAAGGTTATAAATGAAATAAAATGAAATCTAGAAACACTGTGTTTGTGTGTTGCTCACTCATTTTATTCTTTAATTAAACAAGTGCTAAAGTGAAGTATGAAACACAACACAAAATAGGATAAGTCAGTATCTGACAAGTAATCTTGAAATGAAAATGAAATGAAGATAACAAAACTGTTAATTAACTAAATTAACAGTGGAGTATTGGCACCTTTTATCACAATCTGATTGCATTTTCTTCTTTCAATCTTTGATAAATTATTGGCAATATGGGCTCAGTGACTATGAAAATTAGCCTTTTGCTTATCTCTCTTTTTTCAGAACTGTAATTAAAATTCATTGTCCCTCTAACCAAATGAATAAACTTAATTATATTCAGCGTCTGATATCTCTCCAGGCTGACTGGTGACTAAAAACCAGATCTATGGATGCAATGTGCAGCAAACCAAAACAAACAACTCTGTCTGGGTTTGTAAAAGTTAAACAAAGGTTAACCCAGCCTTGTTTGGTATGCCTTCCAGTCGATCTGTCTGCCAGGGACTGCAAAATGGATTAAAACCAAACAAAACAGCATCTGAGGCCCTTGTAGAGAGACATTTGGAAGGAATATAGCGCCATGGCTGAATCGTAGCCATTAAAAGGAAATGCTGGATGCTTTCAAAATAATGCAGTAAGTCGTTTTTATTTATCAGTTAATGTCATCATTCATCATGCAAAGTGCAGTAGACTGCAATGAGAGAAGTATTTAGTGTGACCATCCTCGTCTTTTAAAAGGACTTTCAAAATGCTTTTCTATGATCTTGGAGAACTTGGTGCTGTTCTTTGGTGGGCTCAAGCCATATCAAGCTGATACTGCTGTGAAGAGCAGGACTCATGGTTCTTCTTGTGGTTGAAGATGGCTCTTTATGCTTTTGTCCATGGTCCTACCGATTTCATTAAATGACTGATGAAAAAAAACAAAAAATTTGAAGTACCTCAGCCTCTGATCCTTTATGAAAAATCCCAAACTGTTTTGGTACCAATGATCAATTATTGGCATCATAACTGGCCTGGAAGCAAATAAGTGTGGAATATTAATCTTAATATATTCAAGGACAAGGCAGCAATAGTGTCCTTCAACACTGGGCCTCCCGAGTCTGCCCTCAGAGTAGTTGACACAAGTGTTGTTGGCTCTGAAGCAGTGTAATGACAGTGGACCTTTGGGTGAAGCAGGAAACATCTTGGGCTATAGGCAGAAAAGAAAAATATGGCACATCACATCATGCCTTAAATGTGGGAGAAAAAGGGATGTCATTTAAAGATATTTCTTAGGAAACAATTCAGTTTTTTTTTTCAAATGTTTTTCAATGTCTTTTTTTGTGGACTAAATACATCAGGCACAAATGAGTAAGAGTGCCTGGGTTTGAACCTAGGATAAAGGCATTGTGCTTTGAGTTTGTATGTTCTGAGGTCAGATTTTTCCTACCATCAAAAATAAATGAAATCTCTCAGAATTGTGCCCTTCACCAACGCTGTTGGCCCTCTGTGACTTCCCACTGCTCTTAATATGGGGATCAATAAAGATGTTCTGAGTAATATTGCCAAAAATGGCCTAAAAAATCCAAGACCAGAAACTCAGGTGGGTTAGATAAGTATATATAAAAAGGCCTTTGTTTAACAGGGTTTAAGAGATGAAAAATACACCAATGTGTGCCAGCTTACACCTTGTTCAGGGTGTAGAGATACAAAGATACAAATCTATCCATATCCTTTAATCATGAGTCACAGGAGGGGGTCTTTACACTTGACCTACTGAGTGTTAACTATAAGATTACAAATAAAAAAAAGGGTGACGCATGTGGCGGTAATCACTAGGTTTGACTACAAAATCTCTAAAAAATAAAGAAACATAACTAAACATAACTAAAAAACCCACAGTCATGTTTGTTTGAATTTTCACTCTTGAACAGAGTTAAAAAAAATCCTAAAAAAATCAGAAACCAGATTTTCTTTCATCGTAGCAGGGATTTATAAATTAGTAAATCGACTCCTTTCTTGTTTATTAGGTGACCTAAATCACAACTGCAGAGACCTCATACTGGATGGTTTTTGAACTGAAACATGACATTATTTGAATGCATTTTTTAGCATGTTTCATCAAAAGACACGGGCAGTATGAGGCTGCTGTACCTCTGAAGTGGTTTCTGTGTTGACAAGTAAACAACCAGTCAGAACCTTTAACGCACTGGATGTCAGCTGCTGAATCAAACACGTTCTTGTTTCCAAACTTTGATGTTATTGCACTTCCGCCCCAATTAGTATGGAGCTACAACAGTACAAACATGGCAGCCCATCTGTTTGCATAGCCTGTTTGTGTTTGACTGGAGAGAAGTTGTGTGAGTGCATACCAGAAAGGAGGGGGGATACATTATGATTTTTTTGGAACAAGGTGAAGCAAAATCCACATTTATGGGACTCAAAAGCACCACATTGTGCTTCAGATATTCAAGGGGGTTTTACCTTCTGTGTGGGTAAGATAGCAGCTGATTAGGTTTATCCTTTAGAGGAGAGAGCAACTTTGAACAACAGAACAGGGGGTTAAACTTTTAACAGATGAATAGGCAAATCAGATGGACCGAGTCTGGAATCTTTGAGTGGTGAGAAACCTGACTGCATGGCAATTATTAATCCTCTTAACGAGCTGAATGTAAAGTGAAGCCCAGAGGAGCCGGCCACGGCCTTATCTATGACAAACGGCTGAGCATCCTAATTGCACTGAGAGATCTGACAGGATAAATTTATACCAGAAACGTGACTCATCTGACGTGCAGGCAGGAATGAGAGGATGAGACAAGTGGGAGTGCCAGCTCTGCTTTAAAAATTCATTTATTTCTGTACAGTATAGATCCAGAAATATAAAGCAGTCCACGGCACATGAATCACAAGTTCACAAGTGGCTGTATTTTAGGCCAATAAGGGTTAACTTTACCAGCAGCTTTCTGCAAATAAAGTATAATGCAATAAAATAAAAATACCCAAGCCAAGGTCACTTTTTTCATGCAATGCTGTTATTCTTTATATTTCTATTGGGCAGAAGTATTCAAAACATCTGCCTTAATAAAAGTAATACAGCACAGTGCAAAAATACTATTCATACATGACGCTGAGGGAATTTACAGCCTTGGCAGAGGTATGTGGACTCCTTTTGTTGATTGAAATTATAATTTATTTCTCAAACAGAAGTCTAAGGCAGTACACAATTAAAGTACAAACCTGTGAAAAATCATCATTTAATACAATATTTTAATAAGTGGACTTAGTTCCTTTTAGCCACTCATGTTGAGTTATTCACCGCATGGTTTCATAAGGTCTGTGCATAACATTTCAAGTTTCGATAAACTTGTGACAGTTTTACAGTGGTTATCGCCATATCAGAGTAACAAAATTATTAAGTAAATAAATAGCTACGCATCAACAGTAACATTGTGCCTGGAATCTGCCAGAGCCAGTCACTATCTCTGCTTTTACCACTGGGACCACTTTGGACTTTACTTTCCACATCTGTTCCAGGTGTTCCTTCAGCCTATCCTACTTCATGCTTCTTCTTTCTAATGTTATAGCTTGGATTGCCACATGATTCACAACTGCTGTCTTCTGCTTCCCCTCAACCAAAACTGTGTCTGGTTGGCTGGCCAGCAGCTGGCTGTCTGTCTGGAACTTGAAATCCCAAAGGCCCTTAGCCCTGTTGTTCTCAGCCACTTTCAAAGGTGTTTCCTACTGGGAATTGGGGACTTCTAATCCATGTGGCGCAGATGTTGCTGTACACTATTCCGGCTGCTTGGCTATGCCTGTCAGTAGGTGCTGTCCTAGCTTGAATCTTACATTCTGCTACTGTGTGTTGGATCGTCTGCCTGCAACTTGGGTCCTCTCAGCCTAGGTGGACAACAGATCTTAGGATCTGTTGCTTACAGCTTGATCTTGTACTGCCCCAGTCAGAGGATCTGTGCTGTCCTTTCGGCCATCCTTTTTCAGCCACTGAGTTTTTCTTAATGTAAGCCACTTGATTTTCCAAGATATTTCCTTGCCCTCTTGCTCATCACCATCCGTCTTCAGCTGCCTAAGGCGCTCTGGTAGCAGTTCATCCTGGGGGGCCATCTTCCTGACGCATTTGTGAATGCTCCTTGTTTCATCCTGGATCATGGCTATGATGCTCTCTAATCCTCACTCTCCCTTGCTTCATTGCTCACAGGGCCTCAGGGTGCTGGCCTTGGTCAGACCCCTGCTTTGTGAGGAGTTTTTGTGTCTTGACATTAGTGGCATCTCTCTCCTCAGGTGGCCAGCTTATTATTGTGTACAAGCTGGATGAGTTTAGGACCCAGTGATTTTTAGTGTGTGTTCGTTTCATAAATGACAAAAGACGGCACCCGACATTGTGAATCAGGAGTGTCATCACCTTATTGATGGAGATGATAAGATGTGATAACGGGATTAAGTGGAAATTACCTCAGATTTAAAAAGATCTTGTGTGCGAGTGCATGTTCTGTGATATCAGAAGGCGAGATTAAACTGTCAGCTGTGGGTGAAAACATAAGCACAACAAGTCTCATTAAAGTATAAGAACAAACAATAAAGGTTCCCTGCAAGAAAGCTGCCTGTACAGTAAATCGCATCCAGCTGGTGATTATATGAGGGAGTTAAAGCCGTTTAAGAAGGACAGACAGTTTGGGATAGATTCCATTACAGGAGCAACTCTTATATACTGTCCACAGATTGGCTGTGTGTCAGCCAACAAGGTGAAAGCAAGGAGGGAGCCATCATCTCAGATATTTCCGCTTGAAAGTAAATGAGGGCACAAAGCCTGATGATTTAACCTCATTCAGGTAGAAAAGATGCCAAGATTTCAAACAACACAGGAAACTAAACAATTAAACCACCAGATTCCAGGAAACTCTTGCTAATCCAGATTTTTTGGAAAGATTTTCAGTTTGTCTCAACTCCCGCTGGTATTACCACCTCCCACACACACCCCACCTGCTTTGCCCTGGAGGCTTATCAGGATGCAGCAAGCATCTTCTGCAGGATTTCTGTCACTGGCAGGCAGTGCTCCTGTATTCTGACCCTCCCCGCAATCTACTGATTCGCAGGCTGTTGCTCACACAAAGACACAAATGTCAGCAGGAAATGAGCATCTTTTTAAAAAAAACAAACAAACAAACAAACAAAAAACTTCTTTGATTAATTTGTCTTGTTGGCAGGTTGAACAGAAAACAATAAAACCATCAGGTGGTCAAAATCGTGTTTCAGACATTCAAAACAAGAAAAAAAATGTCATCATATATTGTAGGTGATTCCCAGGAGCTTTAACACTTGTATATTAATGTGTGGTTACCAGCTGAGGTTTCTACTCTGAATAATAGAAAAAAATGAGTGCTTGCTCTCATTTGATGAACAATGCTTATATGTGGTTCTGCACTAAAAGAAATCATGAAAAAATTATAAAGCAAAAGTAAACTTCTCGTCCTCGACTAACCCCTGACGTCTGGTAGCAGTGGACCGAGCAGCCAAACGAGCACAGGACATGATTTCTGAGGCAGACCGTGGTTTAGGTGGTACTGGGCTCTAATATTCACAGAGTCATGCATCACCAAGCTGCTTTTCTAATATAACTGTGGCAGTTGGCAGCACCAGATGTACAGTAGAATACTGCTGGCTGACTGACAATCTTGATAAAACTTGTATTGGCTGTGCAGGATATTTCTCATCCATCCTTTTGTCATACAGCAGCTGAATCTGTAATCACATTTCAAGAGTACGGTGCTCCAAAATACCAGTGTTGTGGCTTGAAGCTGTTAAAATGCAGCACAAATGAATGGTTGCCGTAGATAAGCAATATCAGTCTTGCCCCAAAACTCTTTCATAATGCTGATTTAATACCAAGAAAAATGTTGTATGAAGCACAACACAAGATAACATGTTGATTGGGGAAATAGAGATAGCAAAATGCCTTGGATGGAGTGGAGAATGCTTAATCAGATTTTCTGAGAGCAGCTCATGATTAAAAAATGAACATTTAAACAGTAACTACAGCTGGAAAATACATTGCTTTGTTTCTGTTTGCCTGTTCAAGCAAAGGAACAAAGAAAAAACTAAATTCAGTGAAGAAAACAAACAATTTTCCAAAACGATATCTGCATTTTATTTATGCTTTGATAACTAAATAGACCAGGCTATTACCTGGAAGATGGAGACAGGATAATCAGGCGCTGCTGAGTGTGTTTTATATGAAAGAAAGAAACGATCAAAAAACAGTCGGATCAACACGATATTAATAATATGACAATATATCAAGAAGAATAGTACGTTTTCTTTTACATCACCTCTACATACTGGCGGTATTGTGCTTTGATAAGACTTTTGCAACTAACACAGATACAGAAAAAAATGTAACAGCCCCATAAAAGGATTTTAGCAATCAATCCCTAGGAAACAAAACAAACAAACAAACAAACAAACAACAACAAAAAAACCCCTTCTCACTTCATTCCGTGGTCACATGTGAAAATGAAAAAGAAGTGAAAGAATGAAAAAACAAAACAAAATCATAAGAAATGAAATTAGGTGCATCTCATCCATTTGTGCAATCAACAAAACACTAATGTTGCAACACTGTCCCTTCACACACACAAACGCACACAGGAATATATGGCATGTATCATTGTTATGTTTCTGTAAATGAGGCAGACTTGGTAAATATAATGATTAAATGTATATAAGTCTATATATTAAAAAAAAAATCAATCAAAATTAGAAATGATATGAAAAAAAAAACATGCACTGGACAAATACAAGCATGCATTTACATGATGAGACCTGAAATCTTCACCAGTACATTAAATGGTAGATGATGCACCTCTACCACCACCGCCACCTCCACGTACATTGCAACCCCCTGAAAGTATTTCCTGCACACACAACTACACTCATTGTGAACAAAGATACATTCGCAAACAAAGTACACAGAGTCCAGCGGTTGTTTTATGAAGCACTGCAACAGTTCTAGATGTTGCTACATGTACATTGGAGTAAGCAGTATGAATATTCGTCACACTAGCAAGCCGGTGTTGTGTGAAACCATCATGTGTTGCTGTGCTATATAAAGGCATGGGGGCTCTTTTTTCTGATCTACTGTCTATGGTGAGATAACTGTAAATTTTCCCTTATTTATTTCTTTATTTTTTTGTCTTTGAAAGAGAGGTCCATGTTGGCAAGGTTTCTCCATGAGCATCCTTTGCGGCAGTAATCCAGAGGAAAAACACAGAAGAGTGCTGCATGAAATGTTCTCCGGAAAATTACAGATTTTTTTTTAAACATTTAGGACTTCCTCTGACAAATTCTTTGTCGGGATTGATTCGTCCATTTTCCTCAGTTTTCATGTAAAAAGTGCCTCTGTTAGATTAGTATCGGTTCCTCACCCTCCCTGCGTTGGACAGTTCTTGTTGTATGGTGGCTTTGGTTGCATAACACGCACTTTCACCTCGGTTCTGCTCAGCAAGTGAAGTCTTCAAAGTTACCCTGGCCCGGATGATGAGGTAGCATATTGCCAGGATACGTTGATGGTGTACGCAGGTTCTCACAAGGAGCCTGAGTGAGAAAAGAGATGAGAGAGGCAGACAGTCAAAAGGCAGGTAAGAGAAATGATCAGCAGAAGATATAGCATTGAGATCGAGGGAGCATAAATGTGCAAGAAAACCCAACTAAAAACCTCATAAACACTTTCATAGGAAAACATGACATGAGCAACAAGTTGGACTGAGATGAGCGAGGAAATAGATTCTTCAGGAATACTTTGAAAAATGCTGAAAATAATGGTGGAGAGAGAAGGAGAGGACTACAAAGTCAAGATCAGTTGTGGAGAATATCTTTCCCTTCTCTGTCTGAGGTCTGACTTACAATTAAAGTGAACTGGCTTCATTTACACTTGGAAATAAGTGAGCTGTCACACCTTCCAAAGCTTTAATTCCGGCCTGTCCCTGCTGGTGCTGTCCCCCAGCTTTGATTAAATTCCAGCCACTTTCCGCTCTCCTACTTCTCCCTCTCAATTTTCTCCCCCTCTCATCCCAATCACTTTTTCACTCTCTTCCATGTCTCTCAAGTCCCCCCACCCAAACCTCCTCCATCTCCATCTCTTCTCTTTCATTTGCTCGTCTTCCTACCACCACCAACACCACCACCCCACCACCTCCTTGATCCCGGCTCCAGTTGAGAGCAGTGAAGACAAAGCAGAGAGTGTGCCCCTGTCAAAGCAATGCCGTCTGACACAGTGAAAGTACTTAACAGCACACTACTGACATGGTGTTTCACATCATCCAGGCTCAGCACAGCTCCCCGGTCATTGTTTTTGCGGCCTTTGTGTTTCTTCTTCATGCACCGGCACACCTTGTATTTGATCACCTGAAAATAGATGAGCACACCCATTACCAAAAAGTACTTTCTTTTTGCTTCTGGAGAGCATCCAAGTGTTCTTTTTTTGGTTCATCATAGTTCAGACCCACATACTTGACTGGAATATAAATGTGATTGATTTTATGTATCTATAAATATGCTTGCACGGTGACCCTGCACATGAGCAGTAGCTGCTTTGCTCTGCCCATCTCTCTCTCACACACGTCTAATCAAGGACTAACAGACACACACATAAAAAACACTTAGTACTTCAGTTGTAAGAGAAGGGAGGGAGGAAGTGTGGAGCACAGAGTTACTCTAATGAGAGTGGACATAGACATCCTGACTAATCTAAAATATAATACATCCAAAATGTTAATGTATTCAGCGTTGCTACTGCTAAGATGTGAGTGCCGTGCAGAAATGCAGAAATGGGCTGCAGGGTTGTGAGGGACAGAGCGTTCGTCATGCTTGCTAAAACACATCCTTGTGCGCATGGTAACACTGTATGAAAAATGAAATTTTGCCAGGAAGTCATTCTATTTTACTGGAGCGGCACAGATTACCATAAAAAACATGATAGATGTTAATTTTTTACCTCATATAGATAGTCAATGAGTTCAAGAATGGTGAGGATGCTGGCTCCAATGAAGAGACCCATCTGACCACCAATATCACCTGAAAAGAAAAATAAGGAAGCAAAACCTGTACCTGAATACATTCATGAAACACAGGTCAGCTTTCACACACACTTTGCGTCTTTTTTTACATCTAAAAGGTGAGAAATGTAACAACAAATATAGACGTTTGCAAATATGCAGTTAAAAAGATTAAAGAGACACTTTTGTGTCTCTTCTGGGACCTGAACACCTCATAAAAAATGCAAGCACTTGCGCTACTGTCATTTTAGATACAAAGCATCTGTCATGCTGCATACTGCACATTATCTCTTCCTAAGAAAACACTTGACAGCCATTTCCTTACCCAGAAGGCCTGCCAATTCATAGGCTTTCTTTTGTTCAATGGTTTCGTAGTTCAGCGCTTCAAAGTAGATATCCAAAACCAGAATGTTATCACTGTTAACAGAAAGGGAAGCAGGCAGTTTTAAGTCACATATTTAAAACTAACAGTTTACATTTCAAACACGTTTCTATCAGTGCGTCTTCAGGCAGAGGAGGTGATTGGTGAGTCTGCCACTTCCTGCAGATAACAGAGAAGATGCGTCAAGTTGAGCAAATAACCTGTCACCACTTACTAATTTCCCCTAGGTGGGTCTGGCCATTGAGGAATACAAGGGAAATAATGGTAGCTGTTTGATTTCATACTGTGTTAAAGTCTAAAACTCAGGACAAAGCATAAAGAAGAAGAAAGGGGATTAGTTTAAAGGCCCAGGGCAAGACAGACTATTATTGTAATTCTTAAATATCCTCTCTCTGGGTGAAGTCAGACTTTACACCCCACTGGGGTTGGGATCAAAACCACAGCTTGACTTTGTAGTTTTCCTTTTTTGGTACACGATTTTCTGTTTTATAACTTAAAATATAAGTTCTGCATTATAAGACAAGTGATAAGCTGTCAGTCCTAAGATCAACTCTGGTAAAGCCGAGGGCTCGTTTTAAATGACTCGATGCAAATTGTAGCTGATAACATGGCGATAGTGTGGAGAGCATTTTAAAATTGCGTGAGATCTTATACTTCAGGTCACTTTGACTGCACTGACTTATTTTTTTTAAAGCCCATCAGCAGTAAACACAATGAGAAACAGTCATCAAACACTCTGAGGTCAGTGGGTCTCAGCATTTATTCACCTGTACACCGATAATTACAAATCAACAATGGCTGTATTCCATTAAGTGTCCCTGAAAGCCAGCATGTGCAATAAAACGAGCCTAGACCTGGCTCACTCAAATTAATCACAGCCTTCAAGTCAAGGTACAAATGTCACAAAAAATCATTTTAATGAAGGTAAAACAAAATATCATGTTATTAAATATATATGACTTGTTCTTTTTTACACCATTAGATTGGCACCAAGTCACAAACCCAGCGGTGTAGCATTAACAACAACAAGAAAACACATATTAAATATGTTCTTGTAATTTAATAAACTGCTATTTTTATTTATAGATAATAGATTTTGATTCTTTTAGATTTCCTTGGGATATATGTTGTGCAGAGCCTGCTGTAGAATGACTTCTTCCAAGTCCATGTACTTCTTTTTTTTCTCCACTGGAGTCTTTCAGCCCAGCAGGTTTTGACTTTGGATTAATTTCAAAAGCATCCATCAGCTTCTGGGAGCTGTGGGAACTCTGTTCTTTCTGTCAGCTCTTGCCAACATTTTACAGTAGAGTGGATGTAATCTGCTGTTCCCCCATTGGAAACTAGTAAACTATGTGGGCCTTTATAAAAGGATGGTCAAGGTGGCTGATGTAACCCATGAGATTTTGATATGTGAATTGGCAAATTGGATATGTCATGCCCACGGCCGTGGGATTTTTTTAATGCTTGGTTGTGCTTTTAAATTATCTGATTTATGATTGACATAAAAAGTCTTTCTGAAATGTGAATTAAACCTTCAGCCAGCCAACCATCACTGAGGCTGGGCTAAAGCACTGTAACAGTGACATTGCAGCATGAGTACTCACACTTAGCCACTTCAAATTTTCACTAATTACTTTTACTAAATAAATGTAATTATTTACCTTTATATTTCAGTTTTAGCTGCACACCAACACACCCTCAATAGTTTATCCATTTCTTCTGTCCGCTTTGACTCCTCTGGTAAATCCTAATTTGTTCTGAATTTTAACTTTAACTTTTGTACAATTATGTCTACATTTGGTGGAACAGTAACATTGTCCTCAACTCCTCAGATGACCTCCCAGACCTGCTCTGCACGAGGCAGCACGCTTATCACTAAACCACCGAGCCCCCCGTATCATGTAGAAACAATACTAAATTGATTGTCCTGCAATAACTGCACAATGAAAATACTAATATTTAGATTGTCCAAAACATGTACAAATAAGCTCACCATGCAACACATGTAGATATTTACTGCATTAGGGACACCCCTTCAACTGCTCATTAACACTGATCAGCCAATCACGTGGCAGCAACTCAATGCATTGTTTGTACACATGGTGAAGACGACCTGCTAACGTTCAAACTGAGCACCAGAATGAGGCAGAAAGGCGATTTAAGTCACTTTGAACGTGGCATGATTTTAGGTGGAAAATTAGCTGGTTTGAGTATTTCAGAAACTGCTGATCTATAAGGATTTTCCCGCATAAAAGAGAAAATATCCAGTGAGTGGCAGTTCTCTGGGTGAAAATGCCTTGTGGATGTAAGAGGCACAGGAGGGACCAGACTGCTTTGAGCTAGTAGGAAACAGTAATTCAAATTCAGTAAGTAATTAAGATCAAGCTGAGGAGAGGCCAGAAAACTGATAGGAAGGAAACAGCTACTCAAATAACCACTGATTTCAACTAAGGTAATGAATGCACAACCTGGTGTTAGCAACATGTGCCCAATAAAGGGGCCAGTTAGTGAATATAAATGATGTAAACATGTTTTTTAATCTAAAAACAGTCCCAGAGTCCCAGAGATGTGGTGATCTGATCACAATTTCCTCAAGTCAATCAAAGTGTTATTCTTTTTTTTAAAAAACAACCCATAAACACAAATATTTTACTTTTTTTTTATTTTATTTAACTTTTTCCCCCAGATCCTAAAAAGACAGTTTTTCTACCTTTCACAATGTTCCAGATTTATACATGAGCAGCAATGACTGACAGGCGATATTTATTTATATAAGATTATTTATTATAAAACTTTTATTTTAAAACTTTATATCAGCGACTTTTACCACTGGTACCTGCTTTAGCTCCTGAGATATTCTCTGGGGTACAGATGCTGCAGGTTTTCAGTCAGTCATCTTCTATCTTGTTATTGTTACTGACATTCTTGGGTACTTTTTCCTGATCTGTAGGCCTTCAGTATGGGTTGTCATGCTGAAGTTTCAGTGATGCCTCTTGGCTGTCACATGTTCCCGCTGCTTAGTGGGTTAACCTGAGACACATCTGATCAAAGTTGCTGTCAAACAGCGGATTAAGCTACACGTCTACCTTTCTTTCTCTGTTTGTGGTTCCCAGCAGAAAGAGACAGACAGTCCACTGTCACGGACTTCAGTTTCACATCACCAGACTCACAGAAGCCGGAATACCAAAACACAGCTAATGTGCATCAGTATGACACCACTTGGAAAATTGGCCAGTCAAAGAAATGAACTCGATGGATTCACTTGTGTCCACAGGGAATTTCTTTCTGAAGGGAGAAGTGAAAGGTTTTTAACAGCAGTCTGGCTACATATGGTGTAATTATCTTGTCTTCAACTGCTCTGCCGGGAGTGATAGATAAAAGATCCAACTATTATTGTACCCTCTCCTCATTTCCTTGAACTGCTTTTGATCTTTTCAGTACATTTGGCCAAGAAACACTCAATACTTGTTCGATTAATCAAGTTAAGCTCTGAATGCGAGTTCCTTGTTCTATTTTCTCCCCTTGATGAAAAAAGAAATCCTAGTTTTAGAAAGTGAAAGGGTTACTACGCTCACCGAGGAGCCTTTAAGGAAGTAAGTTAAAGAGAAAATCAACCCAAAACACATCGGTTCTGTTAGACAGAAAAGAGAGTGGGTCATTTAACTTGTTTAGTGGCAGTTTTCTTGTCCTTACGGGTAACTGATATCGATGGCATGAGCTTTTATCTAGAGATTTACATTTCTGCTGTAAGTGTGTTTGTATTGAAATATCTTTGCTGCTGGCTTTTGTTAAGTCTGGGACACAAGATAACAATCTTTGCAGGGTAAAATTAAAGTACACACTTAGTGAACACAACCAATTTATTATGTACACCTGTTCAACCGCTCATTAACACACATAACTGGTCAGCCAATCACAACAGGCAAATGCAGCAACAGTGTGGGCCAAGAAGACCTGAGCTGAAGAGAATGGCTGGATTGTACCAAACTGATAGGAAGGCAACAGTAACTCAAATAACCACAAACAAAGTATGCAGAAGAGCATCTCTGAATGCCCAACACATCAAACTTTGAAACAGATGAGCTACAGTAGCAGAGGACCACGGCGGGTGCCACTGCTGTAAGAACAGGAAACTGACCCGTCAATTGTTTCAAAGTCACAAATTGTCATAGACACAGTCAAGAAACATGTTTCTTTACACAGGATTTGGAAGAATGTTGCTTCAGAAAGCTCACTTAGGATCACAATGAACAACATGAAAATATGGAGCCTTGTATCAATGGTTCAAGCTGCTGGTGATGTAACAGTGTGTGGGGTATTTTCTTGCCACACTGGGCCCCTTAGTGCCAGCTGAGCATCATTAGTTGACCATGTCCATCCCTTTATAAGCACAATGTATGCATCTTCTGATGGCTGCTTCCAGCAGAATAATGTGCAATGTTAAATTATCGTAAACTGGTTTCTTGAACATGCCAGTGAGTTCACTGTACTCAAATGGCCTCCACAGTCACCAGATCCCAATTAAATAGAGCACCCGATCTGGTGGAAACAGCTGCCCCCATCAAAGTCATCTCATTGTTACGCTTCTTTCTGGAGGCGTGTGCATTTGAAACTTCAAACTCGGGTAAGGCAAATATACACTTCTGTGTCAACCAAAAGCCTGTACAACACTTTTCATTGGAAGAGCTTGAGTCAACTGTAAGTTAATGGGAAGTTAACATTTGACAGAAACTACCTGAATCATTGAGCATGCCATTGTGCACCTGTTTATAATTTATTTTAAAGACATGAGTTTTTTTTTTGGGCCAAGCTAACGCAGCTGCCACTTACCACCTCCCCCTTATCTAATTTTTGGAGGGTGAGTTGATAACTGCTGCTACGGCATTTTTGTTGGTTTTAAGTAAAGTAAAGAAAAGAAATAACAAAAGAAAGTACTATCTATAACTAAATACATCTCTTATTTGCTGGAAGATACTATAAAAAATATTCATGATAATGAAGAAATGACAGGAGCTGATAAATTGTGGCTACAGAATGCACTGCATGATGACAATTTAACACACTGTGTAATATGATGAGTGATAATGACATTATAACTGCACTAAAAATAAAATATAACAATCTTTAACCTCTAACATACACTGAAAAGACAAGATGAATGGCACTGATAACTTTAATTCATCACTTCCTTTATGTGAAGCTTCTTAGAGATTGGTTACATCAAATAACATAAATGTGAAACACTAAATTAAAAGTGAAAATGCTCTGCAAACACAAACCAACCTTTGGTTATATAAAAGATCAAGAAAATTCTACTTACGCTATGTACTGCTCAGTTTTGTTATATTTCTTGGCAAGGTACTTGGCTGATGCTTTGCTGGGTATCTTGACAAAGGACAGCTCTTTACCATAACGTGTCAAGTTGCAAGGCGTCTCACACACACAAAAGTCATTGTCTTTCTCGACAAGAAAGTCTGAAAAATGAAGTAGTCAGACAGAGAGAGAGAGACAGGAGAAAGCCAGAGATAGAGATTTAAAGAGAGAAGACAAGGGGACAGACAGATTTATCGCCACCCCAGGATGACAAACAAAATATGAGCTGAATGAAAAGTGTCACAGAAACGTTGTGAAAAGATGCCGCGAGGAGTAACCCCACAGACCCTTATAAGAAATACAAAAGATATAAGCCACATCAAGACAGAGTCAGAGAGACAGTAATAGCCAGAGGCCAACACGTGAGACACGAGAGATTGCAAGTCAGTAAGAAAACAAGCAACAGACATGAAAGGACTGAAAGGTATCAGTTGATGGAGAGACAGGGGAGTGTGAAAAGGAGAGCCTCAGTGGCAGGCTTGAGGTTTACTCTTTGAGAATGGCTACTATCAGGCTGAAGGAACACTATTATCTGTTATCAGCTCGGATCAGGAGCTCTGAACAGTGGGACATGCACACTGAAAAGTGCACATGCACACATACACAAACATGCATACACATACACATCATGCAAGCAGCATGCTGGTTTATCTCCTTACCCAAGGCAGGATCTGCACACTCCTTGTACTGCTCCGGGGTGCAGTATGGGGCATTTCCTAAGGATAGGCAAAAGCACACAATGTTCACTGTCTGAACAAAAACAAGGGTCGAATGAGGGAAAAGGGTGTTTTGAGGAAGCACAAAAGGCAAGGAGTTCTAGACTTATAATTAATGTTGTCTCAGAATTACTGTCCTTATCACACCTGGATTTTTGCCATAAATTTTCAGCTCATCCTGTAATTGATTTCATTAACTTTTGCTGACTCTCATCACCACTTTCGGTCACCCCTTTCCCCATCCTTCTCTCTTTGGCAGTTGATCTATCTTTGTCAGTCTGTGAGGACAACACAAGGTAAGAAATGTCATGGCTGTAGAGGACATTATTACCCTGCTACAATTATTCACTGCTTTTTGGTCCAGAGATTGAAAAGATGAATAGCAGAAGAAGATAGGGAGGTTCCCTCTAGACTTTCAGTAATCAACTGAACAATCACTATAAGAAGAGACTAATCCTGATTATCACACAGGCAGATTGGCAGGCTGTCTATATGCAAACACGGGTCTCTCTCTGATTGAAGAGAGAGGCATTAACAATAATTGGACAGGTAAGTGAGGGTTAACGGAGGCCAAAAGCAAATGTTTCCTCTGTGCCAAACTCCTTTTCAATTTGCCATCAGAGATGCCACACAGTGATTAAGTGTAGGAGGTAGACAGCAAATGCCAGCTGTAATCACTGTGCAAACAAAGTGAAAACAGTTGAGTTTTCCGATCCACTGGAGTGTGAAAATATCTGATTTTCAACATTTGCTGGAAAAAGTGTTCCTCAAAAATCATTTTTGTCACTGCAGCATCAAATGAAAGTGTTTCCTGTGAGATTACAATAACAGACTCCAGAGCACTTCACCACTTTATAAATATAAGTAGATATAGATATATCGATATCCAACTCAATTCAATTCAGTTTTATTTATAAAGCGCCAAATCACAACAACAGTTGCCTCAAGGCGCTTTATATTGCAAGGTAAAGACCCTACAATAATGCAAAAGCAGTAAGGTGCCCTCTCTGGTTCTTACCAGGCATATGAACCATCCTGCAGTTACAGTTATCCACCAAGTATCGTGTTTCACAGTCGATCCTGCAGGCCGTGATGCTGTAAGTGCTGAAAAAGTCAGAGTCCATCGGTGTGGATTTGCAGTCGCCCCATGGTGGAGGCAGGTACGTCAGCTGAAAGAGAGGCACAAACACGTCAGTCATGGAGATTGCTATCTGCTGAACACCCCCCAGGGACTTATCAGTACGTTTACCACATTTGTAGTCAAAAACATTCACAATTCTAATATAATCTGTTTTTTTTTTAAAAATAACAAAACTCACAGTTTTTGTTCATGGAGGTGGCAACAGAATAAAAAGCAAACAAAAAGAACAACTTCGCAGTCATTTGCAATTTCATCATATGCACGTTATTATCCTCAATGCAGTTCTTCATGTCATATTTTCTCTCAATATGTTAAACTTGTTACTCTGTCTATATGAAAGGTCTTTACACACTTACTGCATTTGGAACAGAATGTGAATCTTGTTCTTACTCCAGATTCGTGGACATGTGAGTTGTGGTTATTGACGCGTAGGAGCATCTCTCCTACGCTTCTCCTATTCCTAGTCTCCCTCTGTGCTTTCATTGTGCTGCCCACTCTTCATGCAGGAACTGAATAGTATCAGCTGTTTAGTAGAGCTGATATGTCGTAAGAGTTTCACTCTAAGCAGCGTTGCTGCAGAACCAAATACCATATGCCCAGTATTCGAATCCACAAATGTTAGCTATGTCACTCCTCAGCAGTCTGTGCAGTAAAACATGCAATCTAGTGGATTCGTGCAGTGGACGAACAGAGAGAGAGACGCTGTCACCAGACTTATTACACTTTGCATTTCTTTGAACATCTGTATAGTAGTGCTGAATATGTAATTCTATAGTATTAGTATACATAAGTATTTACATCTTTGAATAATTAAAAACTGCAGAAGCCACTCACAGATCATACTATTATACAGTGAAGTGAATATTGTGCATTTATAAACACATTTGTATTTGAAATACTTATTTGCAGATATGCATATATTTTAATTTAATTTAATTTATCTGAGTAAACACAATAATCAAACTAAAATAATTGTCTTGTATATAGGTTTTCAGA
>VUQG01009739.1:46445-102135 GCA_015106755.1 Etia nguti | reverse complement strand
GTGATCACTGACTGTTTTTAGGGGCTTGTTCAGATTAAATAGAACAAAATACAAAAAGGGGTGGGGTGGCTGTAGCTCAGGTGTCAGAGATACTAACTCCAGGTTGCCTACTGGTGGTGGTCAGAGGGCCCGGTGGCGCCAGTGTCCGGCAGCCTCGTCTCTGTCAGTGCGCCCCAGGGCCGCTGTGGCTACAATGTAGCTTGCCATCACCAGTGTGTGAATGTGTGTGTGAATGGGTGAATGACTGAATGTAGTGTAAAGCGCTTTGGGGTCCTTAGGGACTAAGTAAAGTGCTATACAAATGCAGGCCATTTACCATTTACAACCGTAAAAGTGTGCTTTGATGCGTGCTTGGTAATCTGGTTTTTCACCCACTGTGAGCCCAAAAGCAGGTGTTTATACAATATTTTCAATTTTTTTTTTGCACTCACATTTGAGGACTGAAGTTCAAAAGTCTTCTCTTTGGGATCAATAACTGATTGTTCCTGAACATACGTGTATGTTCGTGCGTTACCAACGAGCTGAGGACAAAGAGAGAGAGATACATTTTACACAAACCTTACGAGATATTTCAGAAATAGAGCAGATAATTCAAAGGCTTTTTCTACACACAAACACAAAAAAAGTGAGGTTAGAAATCATAATTGACCTCCTGATGACTTTAAACTTCATGTGAAGAAGTGTTACTTAATCTGTGTTTTAAGTAGAAACATGAAGGCTGCAGCTGAGTAAACACATTGTGCTTACACAAAATTACTACTTCCATGGATTACTTCCAAAAGAGGTTTTTTGATACCATGACACTTTAATGCGAGTTAAATTATCACATGGTGCAAATGTTAACTTCTTGTAACTCATATGCCATATTTTCCAGAGTACAAGAGGCAAAACACTTGCATAGACTGCAGTAACAAAAGGCTGATTCCACTTGCTTGAGCTTCAAATTAATGATTTCGTTTGCCACAACTACAACTCTCCTAGGAGACCTTTGTCACAGGGCAACATCCATAAGATGGATCTAGTTCATACGCAGACACTGACTCAATCTGATTAAAGATTACATTAATACACTATCAATCACCGGGGTCATAGTCTGTCCTTGGAATTACAGAGGCTAGTCATAGATGTAGTCAGTGAGCATTCCTCCACCCTAAGAAATCCAAGCAAAGGTCAGTGCTAAAGAACAGCACCTGATTTCCTAATATTTAAA
The DNA here is from genome assembly GCA_015106755.1 of Etia nguti. Classification (NCBI taxonomy): domain Eukaryota; kingdom Metazoa; phylum Chordata; class Actinopteri; order Cichliformes; family Cichlidae; genus Etia; species Etia nguti. The sequence goes on along the minus strand of VUQG01009739.1, from coordinate 100,925 downwards.
CAGTTGAATGCAAGCCTGAGTGGCATATCAGCTTTCTGCAGTCTTATCATTACTGGCTTCAAAAAGTGAGGGTTAGAAGGGAAAAGTTCAATGACATGACAGATATCCAGAGGCTTCCGTCACTGCTCCGGTTCAGGTGACCGCTAGTTTTAACTGGGCTGACATACAAAGACGGAAAGTTACATCACATGGCGTAAAGGGTTACAGCTGAGCAATGACAGAAATGTCACTACCGTGTCCTGTACAGCACGAGCCATGGCACGCAGCCATGAACACGCCTGGGCAGACAGGTCAGCTGTTGCTACTATTCCTGGACAGAAATAGCCTGATAACCTGTTAGGTTATCGCTGCACTCGCTGAATGGAAAGCCTTAACCTCTCACCATTGCCACGCTTCTATCTGCTTTTTCTACCATTTGATAAGATTGTGTGTTTGTCAGTGATGCACAGCTGGGTTTTGATACTCACAGATTTCACTATGGATGGAAGGCCCCACTCTGTGCTGAGCAGTCTTTTACTGTGGAGGCGTCCTTGTGTGTCAATTTCTCTGTCCAGAACATCCACCCCAACCACACTGGGGTTCATGGGGTTTGGGTACTTCTGCATAGCAGCTTTAATCACCATCTCCCAAGGATGGCTGTTGAAGCAAAGCCAAATTATTAATATTGTAAAAAATAAAAACTGCCAAATACAGACTATATACATTATATTTACACAAACTGAATACAGAGCTAAAATAATTCTTTATAAATTACCATTTTATGTTGTCTATCAACATTAAATCCAATATCAGTACTCATTTTATCTCACACCTATTTAATTTATTCTCTTTCCTTTGTATAATATCTCGAACTACTCCTTTGCGTCACATTTTGGTAGCTATTCTACTTCATTTAAGAAATTTTTGTCATGTTTTAAGTTGGGGGGGTGCCTATATGAATATATTTTCCAACACTGCTAAAGTGAGTTTGCTGACAATACACAAATTTAACAATTAAATGACGAGTGAATTAACCACTACTCAGTAACAAACAAACAAACAAAAACACTGTTTTGATAATTGATCATTTACAAAACAAAATCGAACTGGTGTTTAAAACAATTAATATGTCAAAATATTTTTAACGAGTCTAAAAATTTCCCACTTTTTCAAAATATCCAACCAAAGTTAGTTAAGTAGATATATAATTTTTGAACAAAACATCAGTAAAGAGCGCTCATTAAGTAAAAACGTTGTTTTGAGTGGTTGCCATGCACTAGCCCGTTGCGTAGTGACGCACACGGAGAAGTAGGGGAAAGGTTACGCGCCGGGGGCTGGACCTGGCCGGCTGATTATGCAATGACAAAAGCATCTGTAACGACAAACCGGCAGTTCCGCACACACCATGGTTATGTTGGTACTTTTACAATCACCTATGAACTTGCGTGACTTCTTTTCATCATTATATTATTTTTAAAGTTACACACCGACCAACATCGAATAGAATACATCTGGTACTTCTCCTTAGCTTGTCCTTTTAGCATACAAGCTAGCGACAATAAAGTTATACCGTAGACAGTTTATATTTCACTTATATAGTCCGTTAGTTATAGTTAAGAACATCTTCTGGTTACAGTTTTGTGTTATAAACCCTACGTGTGTTGTTCTGCGGATTAAAACTAGCGTTACTTAAGTGCTGAACCACACACTGAGCTCCTGCCAGCCGGATATAAAAACGCTTTGCAGGGGTAATTTACTCACTTGAATATGTGCTCTGAGGTCCAGATCTTCATGGTTTAGGTAGCTGGTTGGTGCTGGTGAACCCGGGGGCTAATTTAAAGAGCCGGTAGACTGGCACAGATGCACTGACAGACCGGGGTAAACCACGTTCAAAGACAACCGCATGTCTCCTCCCTTCATAGCAGAGCAAGTCACGGGTGCGTGACGCACTTCCGCTACTGTGGCACATGCCGTACAAGTCCGCTGACCCTGGAATAACAGGATAAGAAATAGTTTATCGTAAATGTCCATGGAAAATTCACCTAACCGATGTAAGAAAAGCGTGATTATAACATTTCACCTTAAGTATGCATATTAAGTTTGTTTCCCATCAGGCGTGGCAGGCTCTGAGAATATCGACCTTGTCTGTTACACAACTCAGCTGAAGGTTGAGTCCTGCTCAGCTGATGCAACAGGACCGAGTCACAGGTCAAATCTTCATGTAATGGTTCAGCACTTGGTTTAAGTGTGCAGGCTCTGTAGATCCTGATTCTTTATTACGTTTTTACTCTGCGCCGTTATGAAGTGACAGACTTGTTTTACTCAGTGAAAACAGGATTTATCTTCACTTTCCCCCCCTTTTTGCGCAGTTTTCAGTTAGGTTTAGTTTAGTTTTTAGAGCAAAAAAAGTTACCCCCCCCCCAAAAAAAATCTTTCTTGGCAGGTCTTTAAATCTTTTTAATTTTTATAAAGAACTGTGGGTGGAATTTCTCAGGAGCAATATTTTAGAAAATTCACAATATGTGTTACAAAGAAAACAGCAATACTCACATTTCCTATTTTTTATTTTATTTTTGGTTTTTTTGTGTGCAGTGTTTTTTCAGTCAAGTTTCCCTTCTTCAAAAGTCTTTTGTCACACCTAGTTCTGGCTCAGAGTAACAACCTTGGGGTAAATAGTCGTCCTTGTCAATGGGAAGACGAGCTGCCGGACGAGTTTGGGAACTGCTAGTACTGTGAGTGCTGTGTCTAGTAAAAACTGGTGTCCTTATCTCTTCCAGTGCAAGACAGTTCCAAGTAATTTTTTAAGCTGAGTCTGATATCTTCTGGTTAATCACATAATTATTCAATAAAATTGCGATAAACATTAATGCTGATGGACAGGATTATGTGAAATAAAGTTTTTTTTTAAACATTTACATGGCTTTTGAGTTATTACTGAATACTCAAACTACTGAGAAGAAGTAGTAGTAACTCTCTTTAGTCAGTCCTTTTCTTTTTTGAGTGATATTAACCCTGCTTGCTTTTTAGTAAACATTTCTTCCTAGCTTTGTTGCAACATTGTAGAATTTGTCCTCTGTGGGGCAATACTGCACTTGTCACCATAACCTATACCCCTGTGTGATTTACAGGCTTCTCTTTAATCCCAGTGTAGTGTGGCTTTATTGCGGTTGAACTTGGACATCTTGGCAGCATGTGTGCTTATCTCAGAGTCCAGCTAGTTTGGTCGAGTTATGAGTAATCTCTATGCTCCAGGCTCGTGAAAGTGGGAGGAAACTGTGTGACGGCCTTAGCCAGTATCGGTGTCAGTGTGCTGTCAGAGGAACGTCCATCAGTAGTGCTGAGTTTGGTCCAGTTTAGCTTCAAATTGTATCACTGAATTAAAAGTAAAAATATTGTTTTCCTTTTTAATTGTTGGAACAAAATATAACTCTTGTTTTACTCTTTTTAATTGTTGTCACAACTTACATGCAAAACGCAAACAATACTGGTCAAGCAGTGTGAAGGTGACATTTTCATGTTTAAAGCTGATGGATACATATTGCTGCCAAAACATTACTTTTCATATATACATGCAAAAATAGTATTTAACAAATTTATTGTGAAATAAAAAAAAATTCTAGTCCCCAAAAACGCACATTCAAGCACACAAATCATTTGAAGAATACAAAGTAGAAAATCATCATTATTGCTGCAAATATGTTGCAGCACCTTTTATCACTTAAACCAACAACAGACACGACAAACTACAGAGTAAGAGTTCCTTTTAATACCATAATCCAACATTGTTTCTACCTTCTACTCATCTATGCCTTCTTTGCTCATTTCAGTCACTGTTTCCAATTTAACCTCCACCCTAGACTGTGCCTTTCTTGTTGCTGATGGTGAGGGTCCCTCCTCTTCTTCCTCTTCTGGTTCCCAGTCTAGATCAGCAGTGGCATCTTGGTACTGCTGGTATTCTGAGACCAGATCGTTGAGGTTGCTCTCTGCCTCTGTAAACTCCAATTCATCCATACCTTCCCCCGTATACCAGTGGAGAAACGCCTTCCGTCTAAACATCATGGCAAACTGCTCGCCCACTCTTCGAAACACTTCCTGAATGGCCGTGTTGTTGCCAATGAACGTGGAGGCCATTCTGAGGCCTCGAGGTGGGATGTCACACACGGCGACCTTCACGTTATGGGGGATCCAGTCCACAAAGTAGTTGCTGTTTTTCTGCTGGATGGCAAGCATTTGTTCGTCCACTTCTTTGGTGGACATCCTGCCACGGAAGACGCCAGCGACCGTGAGGTAGCGGCCTCGCCTCGGGTCGCACGCTGTCATCATGTTGCGGGCGTCAAACATCTGCTGGGTGAGCTCGGGCACAGTGAGAGCTCTGTACTGTTGGCTGCCACGTGGCGTCAGAGGGGCAAATCCTGGCATGAAGAAGTGAAGGCGAGGGAAGGGCACCATGTTGACGGCGAGCTTCCTCAAGTCGGCGTTGAGCTGTCCGGGAAATCTCAGAGAAGTCGTGACCCCGCTCATGGTCATGGAAACCAAGTGGTTGAGGTCCCCGTAAGTCGGCGTGGTCAGTTTTAACGTGCGGAAACAGATGTCATAGAGGGCCTCGTTGTCAATGCAGTAGGTCTCGTCGGTGTTCTCCAGGAGTTGGTGGACTGACAGCGTAGCGTTGTAGGGCTCCACCACCGTGTCAGAGACTTTAGGCGACGGCATGACGCTGAAGCTGTTCATGATGCGGTCGGGGTACTCCTCGCGGATTTTGTTGATGATGAGGGTTCCCATGCCAGAACCAGTGCCGCCCCCGAGTGAGTGAACCAGCTGGAATCCCTGCAGGCAGTCACAGCTTTCGCTCTCGTGCCTCACCCTGTCGATCACCTGCTCCACCAGCTCTGCGCCCTCTGTATAGTGGCCTTTTGCCCAGTTGTTCCCGGCTCCTGAGTTTCCTGTAATGCCAGAATAAATGTATGTAGGTCAAGGATGCCGATAACATGCATCACAATTTAAAACACTTTTCAGTTCTAGGGCAGTAAATATATCCACTTTTCACTGGTTCACTTTTCACTTTTTACAACAATTTTTCAATCATTTTTATCAGTTTTACTGGTTTTACTTTCTGAAATTCAATAAGTCAAATTCAGTTGTTTGTTTTTTAAATAAAGCCAAATCACAACACCAGTGAAATGAAAAGCAAAGAGGGAAAAAAGCAGCAAAAAAAATGTACGCGTTCAAATTCAAAGTTTGCAAAACCATTGCTGTCAAGCTGGAAAACTTATGGCTAATATTATAAAAATAATATAACATTTACACTGTACAACTCTATTCCAAAGGTTTCTAAATCCAAACCACAATATGTAGTGTATAATATAGTAAATTACATATAGCCTCCTTTCTCAAAAAAGTCATGAAAATCAAAAGCACAGAAATGTGAGACAGTAAGTTTCATAGTTTCAAAGTTTGCATATTATTGATTATCTCACCATGGATGAAGTTGTCTGGTCTAAAAAGGGCCCCAATGCGGCTTCCTCTTACACTGTCCATGGTGCCAGGCTCCAGGTCCACCAGTAGGGCCCTGGGAACATATTTACCACCTGCAGACACAGTGTAAGTTTAAAAAAAGACTTAATAAATTTTAATATTGTTTATTTGTAAATTTGTAAACAGCTGAAATTTATAAATAAAATTAATAACGCACCGTGCGCCTCGTTGAAGTAGACGTTGACCCTCTCCAGTTGGATGTTGCTGTCTCCTTCGTACATGCCTGTTGCGTTGATCCCATGTTCTTCACTTATCACTTCCCAAAACTGCCAAGAAATAAAAACATCACTATAACATAGGCAGAAGCAAAAATGTTTGCAGATGCAGAAAATTAATACTTTATTTAACACTTTTGATGTTAAGGTCTTTATATGGTTTCTTAAAAAATATATATTTTGATCACTGTTTAGAGTATTTACAACCCTAATGACCATTAAAACAAAAAGGTGTAGGCTAAAATATCAGTTTGTTAAATCTACCCTTTGTAAAATTCTAAATAACAACAGATTTATAACATCTCACCAAAGATGGATAATAAAAAATAATAACCATACCTCGGCTCTAAAGTTGGTAGCCACATTACTTTTAAACATTTATTTTACATTTTCATATCGAAGTACAGAATCTTAATTCTTCAGCACAAATATTCCACAAGTTCATCTCTCAGTATTTGTCCGGACCTCTACTTTTCCCCTGCGTTCAAACTGTTACTCTCTAATTTCAAACAGCCTCTGAATACACTTTAGATTTAGATTATTTTGTTCTTTGTGTTTTATGAGTACAGCATTAAGATTAATAAAAATTTTATGGGTTTGTAGTTTAATAAATAAGGAAGTGGTTGGTTCATTTATGATTTTTAAAGCTTTCTTCTGTTGCATGTAAATTGGATTAAACTGGAGTTTATTCACACACGCGATGTGCAGAATTTGCTATTGGACAAAAAATTATATGTTTTTTTAAAAATGCCTCAACTCTGCAAAAATCAACAAGTATGTTCAACTTCCCACATATGCAATATATTCAAAATAACTTTAATTAAGTTGTCCTGACTGCTACAATAATTGACTTTATCTTTTAACATTTTTTAGTTTTATGTATAAGACACATCAGGTTGTACAAATGGAAATCTTTACAGAAACAATACAGAGTTAATAACAGATTCCCCAAGCTCAAATCTCGAGTTATACAAATAGTAAAGTTATTTAAAGTCAGCATCTTGAGTCAACTTTAAAAGTGTCTAAAAGTGTTATGTTTTCAGCTTTATTATCTTGTAGTTTCACTCTCTTTTTTTGTGTCAGCTATGATAAAAATGTCACACCCAGTGCTCGCACTGCAGTTCTCACTTTAGCTCTTATCTTTAGCCTGAATGCCTGACAGGGAACACCCTGTGTCACTCAAAACTGTTTTTGACATGCAAAGAAAAATTGCATGTCACAATATACACTGAAATAGAAAAAAGCAAAATAAAAGAATTTTCTATCATTTTATCCCAATTATAATTAGAGTAAAAAGTGGTTTATAGTCAAATTGATGCATCTTTAAATAATGTTTTTAAGAATTACATAGGGAGTTTTGATGACGCTAATGCATTTGTCTATATATTTATTTTACCTTTGAGCCGATCTGGTTTCCACACTGTCCAATTTGCAGATGTACAATTTCACGCATGATGGTCGGGTTACAGTACGCAGAACAGCTGGGGGTCTGTGATAGTCTTCAGTCCTCCCGTCAGCTTTTATAGGACAAGAAATGATGTCACCAGCAGTGTCGGGGAGTCACCCCAGCTGATAATATGTGAGAGACCCATGGTGCACAATGAAAACTGTGCACAGAATAGCAGCGTTTACCATTCATTGCTTATGCTTCTACTAGTAAGTAGACATAACATGTCTGCTTTACATTTGTTTTTATATCCGTATGTTTCACATATGCAAATATAAATAGCTAATTATGAAAAAGGCATGCCGTATTTCCTTTTGTATAAAACTTTGTAGACCTGCAAAACACCTCTACATCACACTTCACAGACTGTTAGAGTCTGTTATTTTAATAAATGAATGGATTAACAAAGGAAAACAGCTGATGCAAAACACGAAATTTTATTGGTTCTAAAAAGAACATCTGAGCTGTGCAGCTGGGCAAAAGCAGGAAGGAAGTGAAGCAGAAATGAATTGAAGCTGATGTGTTTCTCTGGTCAGCGTCAGATAACACTCAATAAGAATGCTCGTTTATATATAAGAAGAAAATAATGTTAAAATTGTAGATACATCTGTTTGCAGTGAATGTTATATGTGTGAGAGATGCTACCATCTAGAGGATTTATGTAGGCATAACATGATATAACTGAATAAAGTTATAATATGTCACCCAAATGCAAATTTGGGTGACATATTATAAAATATTATAAAATGGATTTAAAATCCAAAAATCACAAACAAAATCCAAAATGCAAAGTACCATCATCCAGAGAACACAGGGGGACACACAGGAAGGTAAAGAAGACAAAGACTGAGGGGAAAACTTGACTATTTATACACGTGAAGTAATCAGAGAAGGTGAAACATGAGGGAGGCACAGGTGATAGTGATCACAGGTGAACACAATCAGTGACCATTGAACCAGACGGGAAGTAGAACTAGTCTTGTCTTTAGAAATATGTTTCCTAATTCTCTCCAATGTATCTTGTGTATAGAGCATTATGTTGCTAATGTTTTAGCTTTACTAGCTTTAGCAACAGCAACTGTAGCTGAAGGTTTTGTGTATGTGTGTGTGTGTGTTTTACCTGTTCCCTCAAAACACCTGTGCTTATAGGGAGACAGAAGTAAGGGGGTAAAGGGGAAGGTGTCAAAAGTGCCAAAAACTGCGGTTCTAGAAGCCACTTGAAGCTGCCTCCAAAAGTGGGTCAATATCCACAGACTCTTATATTAAACATGATAACTTTACAGAAGGGATTTTTTTTTTTTTTTTGGAATAGGCTCCAACCCCCCTTGCGACTCTGAACTGGATAAGCAGACTGGATGGGCAGGGGTAGCCGGCAGATTTCTGTTAGGTGCCACAGCCACAAAATTAGAGTCTGGATCTTTTGAACCTGTCTGTGATGTTGGTACATTTTGCAGTTTTTTGGAGAACAAATTTGGTGACAAATAATGTCTTGATTTCTGGTAGAGATCATTCAAAGAGTGTGTGCTTCAGATTTGGTGAATGAAATTCGTGTACCAAGCTTGGTAGCATCAGCCAATAAACTAACCAGAACCTTGCCAGTATGCGAAACAAAACAGAATTAAACCATCATTATTGTTACTATAGTTGAGAGAAGTGATTTAAAGATAAACAAGGAGGGCAAATGTCCTGTTATTGTCCTGTAAGAGCTTTTAACTTACTTTATTAGTTAGTGTGTACAGAAAATATCATAATTATTTAAGTGTAAGTTTTCTCCTTCACTTTACCTTCAGTACAGGTCAGTATAAGGAGAAAGGCTCTATTGATCACAGAAATGCCACGTGTGGTCAAATCATTTGCGTTTGTTGACATGTTTACTGTCATAGTTCCTGCTACCAGCTGCTTTGACAGTTAGCAGATGATTATACAAAGTTCCTGTCAGTATACTGGCAAAACTTTATGAGCGAAGCACACGTGATTTGCTACGACAAAAACGCCATAGAACTGAGAAAAGTTTTGTTTGCAGAGATTTTGCCTTTATATTGTTTCTGAAATTGAAGTTATTAGTGTTTTTTGAGTCGTCTGTGGGCATTCATTAGCAAGCCACAGCAGCATTTAGTTGTCATTGATGACCTTTATGTGTTTTGCCCTGAGCTTGTTTCTCTTGCTGTTTGACGCATTTATGGAGGGAGGTGTGTGTGTGTGCGTGTGTGTGTGTGTTTTACATGCATCCATCTGTGATCTAAAGGGCAAAGAGCCACTTGCATATCTAAATCGCCATGAGGTGAGTGAAGATGACAGGACGTCCTTTTTCTGAATGGATCTCAGTGTCTGTTAAATTACTTTAAATAATTGTTTTTATTGCTTCTTGCAGCTCGTCAGTGAGTTTAGGGTAGAACCATTATGAAGTGTTATGCTTTTCCAGATTTTCTGTCACATATATGCTCTGACAATGGTAAATGCACATAGTAAAGATGGCAAAAAATGGATGTTAATAAGACCACTGGATGTACAAGGAATAAGTCCAAAGTTCAGGCTTTAGACTGCTCTTAACACTCTGTTAAGACTGTTTTTTTTTTTCTACTCCTGGATCTGTACGACGTCAGTGCTATATCCCTCAAAGCAAACACAGTGTGATCTCACCCACTGGCTACTGAAGACCAGTTACCTCAAAATTTCTGATGTACCTTTTACCTCACGTTTAGCATTATTGTTGTCATCATTTTGGTGTTTTGAAACCAGATGTGATGAGCGAGGGGGTGGGATGGGGGCGACTGTGAAACCACACACTCACGGATGGTCGTTAGCTAGTTAGCGTATCCCGGATAATCCTTTTAAACTCTAATAATGAGCATAATTTACCAAATAAAGTATTTGGTAAATTAAATATTAAAGTATTAATGTTTGGCTTGTTAATGCTGCTGGCAAACGTACTTAATCAGAGTGAGAAAAGTAAATAAATAAATAAAACATATGTGTGGTAGATGCTATTTATATGCTAGGTGGTTACATGATGGCTTGATATATCACGCATATTTAAACTTTTGTGGAAATAAATGATAAATTGTTGTCCTAAAATAAAATGATACAGAGCTTTTTAAAGGTTGTTTTGCATGAATAACAACTAAAAAGTGGTCATTTTAGCCCGTTGCTAGGTGGTTCCTTGGCAACATGATGACACTGTAATATCTGATATAGATAAGAACCTCCAGGGGCCTATGATGTACCTGTTGTTCAGCTCCTGATGGTCTAGGAGGATAAACAAATAATCATGCAAACAGAGATTTTGTGTGTTATTACAGAAGTTCGTTTTCAGCAGTGGAAAAAAAACAATCAAACATGCAACCATTTTTTTCAGCCATACGTGACTATATCAAAACTGAAACGTCTGAGAAAAAAAAAGCTTGAATTTCTGAAATAATAACTCAAATTTTTGACTTATAGATATAAAAAGGTATATCCTAGTCTTAACATTAACCATAACATACCCTTAAAAACTGTCGGAAGTCTCTCAAAGCCAGATTAATAAAAAACATGAGTTACTAAAGCAATGTGCCACCAAAAGCCTCCAGAAAATCCTCAGTGGTCTTTGACAAAGCCCCATAAACGCTGTTTCAGAAGCTCCATTAGGTGTTAAATTGGTTTGCAGACTGTGAAAGGCAGGACATATGATTTATAGATATCCTTCCAGCTCCTGAAGCCCTCTATGAGAGTCTCAGCATTTGTTATGCATTCACTGTTGTAGTCTTTTGTAATTTAATGAAAGTTTCTTCACAGCTTTTAAAACATGATTCCAACAGGGCATCACTACTTTCTTTTTCGTTCTCAAAAATAACTGACAGTGCTAATTTGGCTTTCATAATCACCGTTTAGTTAGGAATGAAGTGACAATAATAATGTTATAAACGGAGAGCTCACTTTTACTTTTTCTATCAGATGTGACAACATGCCAGTAAAGTAGTAATTTGCACCAAACCACGTGATACATTTGCTTTACACGGACTTTTCTCCATTTTTGCCACCTGAAGAAATTTGGTAAACAAGATTGCTGTCCTTCACTTATTATCTGTTGATAGTCGTATTAGCACATTCCTGTTATTAGTAACCTAGCGGTGTTACTGCCATTAAATGTATATGGAAGCATTAACCTCTTTGTGAGCCGATATTTGAATAACTTGATGTAAAGTTGGTCAGAGGTGTTGATTGAGGCGGTGGACAGGATAATAATAATTTTGCTTCAAAGAGGGCGCCTCTCCCCTTCTGTACCTCTGCTTCATGACGCTCCGGGCAATCATGTGATCCGACCCTGCTTCATTCCAGATGCGTCAAGTGGCATGCAGGCGGAAACGAGCAGTACTATCACATTACCTTCAAAATAAAAGCCAAAAGTACCTTCTCGGCCTGAAGATTTGGTGGGTGGGTTAATTTTATTCATGTTTGCTCTGTTTTCGCAGTTCAGGTAAAACGTTATACTTTAAAAAATATATATATATGTATATATAATTGTGGCTTTATACTAAATGTATTAACCAAAAAAATAATGTATGTAAAAAATATATTTTAAAAATAATTAAAACTCTACTAGTGTGGCTGTAAGTTTTGTGCAGTTCAGAGAGAGGTTTTTACAGCCAGTTTTACAAGAACTGCAAAAATCTGTGAAAAGAATAAATGTTTCACATAGCAAAAGTTTCAAAGGCTGTTTTTTTTCTTCAATTAATTCTCGGATGCCTGATTTTTATTTTAAGCTTTTTCTGTGATTTTCTGTTGCTGCAGGGCTATATTTATCAGGAACCCTATGCCCTGAGCTCCACATAGATTTGCATGGATTACTGAATCAACAGTTTGGTTGACTAGCCAATAATTATCTCAAAGTTTCTTTCAAAAATGTCACATTTTTAAATAAATAAATAAAACAAAATATTGAAAATATTTATTATTTTCTTACACTTATAGGAGTAAACTGGGTTTCTTTGGGACCTCTGGATAAATTAGCCAAGGGTCAAATCTAAGCCTGTTGACGTTCCCTTTTATTAAATGCATGATTTAGAATTCTAAAGACCCCGACCCTTGTATATTTAATGGTGAAAAGTTAAACAAAACAACAACATAAATTGCCTTAGTAAGTTCTTGGACCACCATGTGCCACCAGATAATTCCTCAAAACCCAAATGTTCAAAAGATTTTCTTGCCTTTGGTGGTGAAAAGTGCTGTCTAAAATTGGAAGTCTAAAATTTCAGTGTTGGATGGGGCAAAAAGCACATGACTGTGAAGGCCATTTATGACACGCCACTGTGAGGACCTGAGCCTTTGCTATCAAAACAAGTCTCAAACCATTTGCATTTTTTTTAACCCAAAAAAGTCCTTTTTGTTCTTCTGCAAAACATTAGGTTGGGATTATGACGGCTGACATGATTTTTGTATTCAAATCATTTAATGACTCATCGCTGCCTATAAATGGGGACTTTGTAGAGCACCAGCATTGAGGTAGAAATGTATAATCATAGGATAAAGGTCATCATTCAGCCCAACTTCCTATTTGTGCCACTTCCCTCAAAGACAGCTGTTCTGAAATGTCAGCTGCAGTCGATGCATGATGGTGAAGTTTAAAAATATAAGGTGAAAAGAAAATTAATGAAGTTTTTTTTTCTTTTGCAGGGGACATAACCCCTACCACTACTACATTACCTCCGGTATGTTTTATGTTATTGTTACTGATTATAAACATCAGTCCACAATTTTTTTAATTAAAGTTTTTTTGTGTCTGAAGAAGGCCATTATTATGGAAGCTTGTTTTCAGGCCACGGAAAAAATAAACAAAACAACCAAAACAAAAACATTTTTGCCAGCCATAGGTCAAACCTCTGGGATATTATATAATTTTCAACTTACTCAAACTTTTGGAAAAATGAATTTCAAGTTATGAAGTCTAAAATTTGAAATGAGAACCAGAAATTTTGACTTGGATGGCTTTGTTTTTTTTTTTTAAACATGTATTTATTTATTTTTCAGTCAAAATAAGCTTCCATATATAATAGTAAGAAATGACCTCGAATTAGTGAACTGAGGGATGGCACAAAGGTCCAGTATACAATCAAGCAAGGTTAGTCTAGTAGAGTGCAAGAATACAGATAAAATCAAAACACAGAAAAACATTAAATCAAAGATTTGTGACCTAACTGTATACACACCCTGTGATTTGTTTTGTGTGTGTAAATATGTCGTCAAAAAATACTTCAAAAGAACGAAAACATCTATTTTTAAGAGATTAGTTTCTGGGTAGTTCCGCTTATGCATCCGCTCGGCTTTTATTGTGAAAGCTACTAGCGGAAATCGAGTTTCTCCGTCCCGGAAAACTTGACCACGGTTCTTCGTTCCCAGGGTTCCGTGAGAGCCGTTTGCCCCACCCCACCTCTACAACGCTATCTGTCTCAATGTTCAATTCTCAGAGAAAAAAAAAAGGTGGGCAAAAATAATTCAGGGTAACACAGTAAAGAAACGAGTCTCACCTCCCCGACCGGTTCATCGGAGCAACCGCGGCCTGTCGGCGGTTAAAAATGACAGCGTCGCCGTTGGACCAGTGATTGAAAACACCGCGGTATGTTCATGTATCATGCACATGTAACCATAATCTACCATACGGATTCAAAGGGAATACAAAAATACGAGAGACTTGACAGCGGCTTGTACCTGAGCCAAACGAGAAAATAACGGAGGATTTTTCACGAATATCACCTGGATATCGCGCTATATTCAAGGACATCCAGCTGCCAAACACCGCCTTAGCTCGGCCCCGGAGAAGCTTTCCGATGTGAGGAGAAATACAAATTAACGTTACGGAGAGGAAAAGGACGGAGAAGGGGCCTCGTTTCTTTTTCCCCTTTTTTTCTTTTCTTTTTTCTTTTTTCCTTTTCTCTTTTCTTTGGGGGGGTGGGGGGTTCTCGTGAAACCCTCCTAAAAGAAGCCAAGCACCAGCATCTACTTAAGGGGGAGAGGAAATAATTTGGACATCGGCTAAAAACGGGATCTTATTGATAAGGCTACTATATAATGTGACTGTTGTGGTGGAGACAGAAGCCCCGGTTGTAGCCTGATGATTCACATGCCGTCATTTTAAGAGGAAATATTTATTTTTTAATATCTCCCCATCCGCCCTGTTAATGTGCGTTTTTTCCTGGCCAGCCTGAGATAGGATTTCAAATAATAACCTGAAATTATATTTAAAGGGGGAGTCGATGGAAAAAAAGAAAACGGGGCTCTTTTTGGTTGTGAGTGGAAATGAATTGAACGGCAGAGGAGTGAGGCATCTGCGAAAGATGGGCTCCGGAGGAGACATTTGCTGAGGAAGATTTAACATCAAAGCGTGAGAAAATATACATACGTGTATATTTAAAAGAAAGGAGGAAAAGAAGGACGGTAAAAAAAAAAAACACCTTTAAGGAAGCTGGACCCCACCACCAGCACCACCGCCACCCCTAGACGCTCATTCATGTGCAGCCAGAAGCTGGAAATTTTACATCCACTCTCATATCAATGTTGATGACTTCATTGCGGATTTACAGTGGGGGAAAAAATACAGGAATCAAGCGTCTGAGAAGGGCGGCATCGTAGCTCTGCTCCTTTCTGACATTATCTGTTGCTGATAAATTGCCAGTAAATATCCACATCCCCCCCCCCCCACACATACACATTGTGCCAAAGCCTGGTGAAGCTCACCGTCTACTACCTGGCGTCTACTTCTTCTGCATCTGGCAACATACATGTCACCCATTTTGAGCCAGGTGTTCCTCTCTTGGGCTAGTCTAGGAATTTGGGATTGATTAAAAAAAAAAAATCCTCTCTTTTCTGATCATCACCCTCTTCTTTCACCCACCTACCCCAACCAAATCAACCACCCTGCCTCCAAACCCTGAACCTCCAACTGGGTTTTTGGGAAGATGGGCTGCCTTGGCAATAGTAAGACTGAAGACCAACGAAATGAGGAGAAGGCACAGAGGGAAGCCAACAAAAAGATTGAGAAGCAGCTCCAAAAAGACAAACAGATATACCGGGCAACTCACCGGCTACTGCTGTTGGGTAGGTTTTGTGAAATTTAACATTACTGTTTCCATTTTGATCCTACAAAACAGCATTTCACCTGTTTACTCATGTTGGTGCCACTGTAGCTGATTGTGCCCATGAAAAGTGTGTTAGGACCACTGTTACAGCAAGGCATCAAGAACTGATGCAACGCCATGAAGTCCCGACTAGTTCGCTTCAAGCGTCTTGGCACAGGACAGTTGAAAATGCAGGCCTGTCTGCATTCATGGGATATTATGGAGCATGATTGCAGAACATGTGAGGGAGGGGGGCAGACAGACACCACCATCTGTGTGAGGGAAGCGCACACACACACGGGGACCATGCGGAGGCCACTCGCAGGCGTTTGTGCATGGCTCTTTCTCACCTCCACACATGTAAAAACTGCAGCGTACATCCTGGTAGCCTCCACCTCGACTTGCTCGAGTCTAGTTTTCATGCTGCATATGACATACTTTTTTCTTCTTCTTTTTTTTTTTTTGCGTAATCCCTCCACACCACCCACTCTGGAAATTAATATCCTCTAATTAGCCATTATTTGGTAAAGCTATTTTTGGCCTCATCACGAGAGCCTTCCTGACATGATGCAGTATGAACCTTAAGGCCAGCCCTTGTGCTGGACTACAGAGTGCAAATCAGGATTACTAGTTTTCCTTGAATGCCTGTTTCTCTCGCTCTACGCCTTCTCTGAAAAGCAGGCCTGTAGCCTGGCTGGCTCCTGGTGCTTGGGGATGGAGATGTGATGGCCGGGCTCCTTTCACACTCAGTTTTGCAAGGACACGTTGAAGGCTGTTCTTATCCAGAAATTTATTTTCTTAATTATTAACATCAGGGTTCAGGGTCTAGCAGTTTTTCTCCTGAATGACATGCTCGGGGAGAGAATAGTTGTCTACATGTTGGAGCTATTTTTCTTTTTCCTTGGTCCTTGTCGCCTCTGGAAGCAGGGGCGGACTTTGGTAAAAGTGCAGTGTCGTGCATCAGCCTTCTCCCTATGTAAAACTACACAAGCTAAATGTATTTAAGATTCAGTGTTGCATTAAATGCGTAGTACAAATTAAAAGTAGTATCCTAGTGTTTAGTGCTTTACCAAGGTGGGGTAGAACAATTCATAAAGTTACCTGTGGTTCCCAAGATAAGGGTTTGGCCACCTGGAGTGGGTCACAGGAGAAATCTAAGGGGTCATAAGGTTTGCTTTTCTGGTCTGTGTGTGTTGCCTTGTGACATAATGGGTCTCAAATTGTTCTTTAAATGAGAAGTTTAAAGGGGAAATCTCTCTTTGGAGGAACTGCCTTTGGAAGAGGTCACCAGCCAGAAGTGGCAGGAACCACCGGTTTAATCTTTAACAATGCGGTGTGTATAATAAGCTGACCTTTTTGGGTTTTTTTAATGTAAAATCAAAAACTGCAAAGTAACTACTGTGTCTGTCAAATACATGAAGTAATGTTTTAAAAAAGGAATATTTCCTTCTTAAACACAGTGAAGTAAAATGCATTGTTTAAACGGGAATACTCAAGTTTCTTCATACATAAGATAAGAGCAGTCAATGATAAGAGCAGTAAAAAGAGATAAGAACAGTAAAAGGTTCTTGACTCTTAGCTTGGGTACATTGAGGTCTCCCCTTTTGGCTTTTGTGTAACATGCACTGTTTAAAAGTAGGTAAGGCCTGTGACAGGGCAATGTCTGTGTACAGTGGAGAGGACTTCTCTGCTAAAATGCAACATTGTTGTAGTTCAAATCATTATAGGTGTCGCTGTTTAGTGCTTCCAGGACTCGTCTAACCTCAGAACACCAAGATGCCTTCCATCTCTGCTGCTTCCTGGATATTTTAGTTGCTTGTACAACTTCATGAAACTCTTGTCTGACTTGTTGTTTCTCTGCTTTCAGGGGCTGGTGAATCCGGGAAAAGTACGATAGTCAAGCAGATGCGAATATTGCACGTTAATGGCTTCAACGCAGAGTAAGTTTCGCTGGTTCCCCCTCAGTTCACTATTCACTAAACACTCCCACATTTTCTCTTTAGAGTAAAGGCGCCCATTTAGATGGATATCTGCTCAGGTACTGACATATTTGTTGACCAAATACCTAAATTATGTAATGATGTTTTGGAGAGGAGTAATGGGGCATTAAGAAGATACCACTGCTACAAAATACCTTTCCCATGAGTCCTCAAGTTTTCAGGTAGAGCAGGAAACATAGTTAGTTATTACTTTTAAAATCGCCTTAAATACAGAAGTAAAAAGAAGCATTGGATGTTACTGTTCTTATCTATAAATAATTTCTTTAACCATATATTTAGAAGTGATGAATTAGCAGCTGTTTCCAGCTTGTTTTTATATTATAGCTAACAAAAATACTGTAGGATTTGAAGTGTTGGACGGACAATGAAAGAAAAAACTAATGTTATTGGATTTATTGTGAAAATGGT
This sequence comes from Etia nguti, assembly GCA_015106755.1. Classification (NCBI taxonomy): domain Eukaryota; kingdom Metazoa; phylum Chordata; class Actinopteri; order Cichliformes; family Cichlidae; genus Etia; species Etia nguti. The sequence continues at coordinate 83,254 of VUQG01009739.1, read as the reverse complement.
AAATTAAATCAGATTGAAAGCCTTTTATGATAACTGTTTAAAAAAAAAAAAATCTATACATGTCTATACACCAACAAATTCCAGATATCAATAAAGTATTTTATCATAGATTAAACCAATATGCATCAAGTGCAGTATTTTAAGTATTTTTTTTTAATAAAAACTCAATGCAATGCAGCGAGTGTAAACTGTTTTTTTTTTTAACTTTGTGTTTATTCAGTGTTTTTTTTCCCATTTTTATAGACAATAAAATTTGAACATAAGACAACAAAAGGAGCACCGACCAAACAGAAAGAAAGAAGGGGGATTAGGCCATCTAGGTAGAAGTTTGACATACACAAGGTTACAAGTTGAAAATTATGTACAACTCAGATACATATTATTACCAGAGGTAATTTAAAGGAATACCACAAGGCTCTAGAGTAATTTCTCAGTAAGAAAACATTTCCATTTCTTCCAGTATTGTTCACGTTTTTCTGAGGACAGTCTCAAGGAGAAGGTTAGTCGTGAATTTCGTGTATTATTTCTGTCGAGTCCGAAACAGTTGGAGGTTCCTCATTCAACCACTTGCGTGTTATAGCTTTTTTGCTGGCCGCCTGTAATGTCTGTAGCAGGTATCTGTCCTGTTTCCTCAGTCCAATTGGTATGTTGCCTAAGTAAAAGACACTGAAGCTCCCCTCAAGCTGTAACCCTGCTTGGTTCTTTCAACCACTTCTGTCCAGTAGGGGGAGATTTTAGGACATTCCCAAAAAATATGGAAGTGGCCTACCGAAGTATATCCACATTTCCTCCAGCATTTACCATGTTCAGCATTTTTACTTTGGAGTTCTTTGGTTTGGGGTGATTAACAAAAACCCTCAGGGTATTTTTCCAAGTAAACTCTATCCATTAATCTGAGCTTGAAGTAGTGGCTTTTTTTTTTTACATATATTAGACCAATCTTCTTCAGATAGATTTATTCCGACCTCTTTCTCCCATCTGAGTGATTGTAAACTGTTTTTAGATTGCAGAAGCACTGCTGCAGTAGTTCCTTACTTTGTATTAAGTTCGTGCACAGCAGGATCTTCAGGTTTTTACCTTTTCTAAAATCAGTAGGGATGCATGCTGGTTAAATATACTCCACATTGTTTATGAGAATTAATACAGACTTCCAAGTCCTTATGTCACAGCTCGGCTCGACAGACGCAACATAAAGTGTAGAGTGATTCCAGAGTTTGCAGAAACATTGGTTTTATTTTAAATTACTTAATAACCTCAGCTAAAGATGACAGCCCGGAGAGCATGAAGGTAAGAAGTGGCATCTCTCCCCGAGCCAACCTGAGGCATGCCTTTATCCACGCCTCGTCAGGTGTAGACAACTGGAAATTAAGCCTCGGCAACACCCAGAGACTCTTCCAGAAAACCATTGTTAGTAATGACACCTGTCGTTAAGTGGACTGAAGTCAACGTGATGTCGGCAGGGGACGTACTCACGCTCTATCTACGATTATCATCAATCAAATCAGTGAGGAGACAAACTCCAGTCTGTCCTGACCTGTAATGCTTGTCATTTAGATGCACTCTACATTGGTTGAAAGACAAATGTACACCTCAGTGTCAGTATAAGGATAAAAAAGTTTATTTAATAAGGTTACCAATGCCAGATGAATATTTGCTAGCCAAGTTGCATCAGACGGTCTTTCTTTTGGCTAATGTTAGCTAACATTAGCCTAACTGCTGGTATGGACAGATTACTCCATGCCCAACATAACAGCCAGCTGGACATCCTTCTAACCAACCACTTCCTTTCTAACTTTGTCACTGGTACAATAGAGCTTGATTTAAACATTTCCATGGTAACAGCAATCTCCTGTCAATCAGACTGGTAGAAGTTTGCTGCCATTTGATTGGTTGTAGTTTTTGTTGTGCAACATGGTGAATAAAATGTGTTTAAGGAAGGTTGATATCGTACCATCGTTTCACAATATCAAACCTCGTATTATGTTTACTTTGGATCGCTACAGTATTATGGCTCAAAATCAAAATCCCTATGGAGAACTCGGCTGAACACTGTCCCATCTGAAGTAACATCAGTTTGTCTTTTTTTGTACTTACTGCAAGTTTGCGTTGGTGTCTGCTTTGTGCTATGAGCTAGCTGTTTGTTAACATTACTGATAAATAGATGCAGTGGCTTGAAAAAGTTGCTTAGAGAAAGTTTAAGCAGCAAAATGCCTTTTAAAGGTAATTACGCAGCTTTAGAGGTGCTTTATGTTGTCTTTCATTTACAACAAAGAAGTAAAAGGTTTTTCCTTTTTGTAAACTGTAAAATTGTGACATGATACTTAAACATATTCTTACTTTTTCAAAGCGATGGTCTTAATTGCTTCAGACTGGTGGTTTGGGTAGTTAACAGAGGGGAGGAGCTCCTGTCATTCCTGTGAGTCAGGACAATAAAGTTTTGGGCTGTTTTTTTTTTTTTTTTTGTATTGTTGTGGAGCAAGTACTGAAAAGTTGTGTGACACAGGAAGAAGGCTTTGTCCTAGTCAGCTTTTCATGTGGAAACATGGCTTTGGGTGCTTTTAGCCACCCTGTCTTGTGAATTTCCTAAAACTCCTTCCCAACTTGATGCAGTGGAAATAAAAGTCACATTTTTCTATTCTTAATCATCAGTTTCCTTGAAAGGGGTTTTGGGCTAGAAGCATCATCATGTGCTTATTTTTGGGTCGCATCAAACAGACGCTTCTCACAGACCCAGGCGCCCTGGTGCAGTGATGAATCCCCAGTCTCTGTTAGGGTTTGTTTCACTCTGTGGGTTTCAGTGCAAGGTGCCAGTAGTGGGAAGATGATGGTGTTTAGTGACACACCAGGAGTGGGGTAAGAGGAAATGGGTGGGGGACACGAGAAATGACTGAGCAGGACAGCTCCTTTTAATAGAGGTGATCTGTTATTTATTTATTTATCTTGTGGAGGTCGTAGTGTGAGAAATATAGCCTTTCAGTGAGTTTCATTACATTCACATGGAGCCTCAATTCCCTCACTCATGTTGCTTCCTCACATCCTAGCTCCTCCCAGCTAGGATAGAGGTGAAGCTGCTGTGTGCCACGTTGTTTGCTGCTTGTATGCTTTTGATTGGCCGGGATTTCTTTATGGTTAGGGTTATATCTCCACACGCTACTTTGGCATGCTCCTAACAATGCATGCAATCATTTTTTTTGTATTTTCAGGCGGGTGGGGGTCTTCACGTAGATGTAGCCAAAAGCATCAGGAATCTATTTCGTTTATTTATTTATTTATTTTTTTAGACAGAGGCTACAACTGCTGAGTCAACCAATAAGCCAACTGGAAGAAAATATAAACAAGTTAGACAAAGAGAATGAAGCACATGACAAGGTTGGGTTGCCAGGTAAACCCATAGACTAACATCAAACTGAGTTTTTGTGCCATCAACATTTTATTTGTTTTTTTAAAATAAATCTAGACATTACAAGTGAGAGACGGATCTGACGGTGAAGCAGAGGGACGCGACTTATAGGCTAGCGACTTGCTTTTTAAGCTCACTTTAAAGCATACCGTGGTAATTTAGAACGATGTTAATGAATTGGTATAAAAGCTGTAGCCTTATGAATTACAGCCTGTTTTCTATGAGATTTGATCTGATTTAAAGCAGCCGAGTTTAGAAACTCGCGTCATTTTTTTTAGATTAATGACAGTTTAACTGGGAGAAAGGACTGACTCTGTTGGACTTGGTAGGACAACAGAAACACTGAGTGCGCTCATGGTTGTACTCAAGTGTTACCTGAGCAAAGCTTCCTTTAGACCGTAGAGAGATCACAAACTCAAACACAGTCAGGTTTTATTTGACCTTTTATCAAGTTATTCACAGACTTGCTGTTAGTTAGTGATTACTGGCTGTGACACGTATGTTTATAGCAGGAAAACTACCTGAAGCTGCTTACTGCATGTGTTTTTGTGAATTTTGTCACGAAGAGTCAGCGACTGGTTCGACCAGCGATCAGAAAGGAATCGATTCATTTTTGCCTAGAAAAAATGAAACAGGGATGTGTGCAAAAATCCTGTGAAAGCAAATATCTGAATTTGTCCGTTTGTAAAGGCGCTCATATGTAGGGCGGATTTCTCTTTTTAGCCTGATTGCGTTTCATGTCATTAGGTCAGTTTCAGTGCGTGTTCAGGTCTTTTTTGCTCTTTTGACTTGTTTTTTCACCAGTCAGTCTGCAGCTAGTGGAATATATCCTGCTGACATAAATTTAAATGCCAGTTATTTAGAGAAATTGGGTGCTTTTTAGAAAACATTTGTAAATATGCAGATGAAAGAAATCTGCACAGCTGTGTTGGTCTCTCTGTATGGAGAAACAGTCATAGGTGAGCATGAGGATCACTGCAAAAAGTCAGATCTGGAATAAGGCAGAAAGTGCTCAAAATAAGTGACACAGGGTTGTTTTGGGGGATATGTGCTGCTGTTGTGTTGCCTGTTCTGATATAATTGTTATTAATCAACCTTATTATCAACAAGGCTTTAAAAGAATTGAATATCAATTAGAAATTGCCAGCATTCATCCCAGAAATATCATATTTTTGGGTAAAATGTTGACATATTTTACTATTTCAGTGCCAGCCAGTGATGACAGCTGGTTAAAATGCCCACACGTGCTTTTATATTAACATGTGAAGTTGCTACAATTGGGAAGTTTTGATTGCATTTTACATAGGAAGCATGAGCGAAAGATATCCACCCATGCCTTTAATTTAAAATCTTTCCCCTCAGCACAAGTTGCAGACGCTTGATTTTAGGGTTTGCATTCTTGCTGTAAGGTTAAGCAGCCTGTTGTTGAGATATTTGTGGAATTCATTATCAAATCTGAATTTCAACAACCAGACTTTTGTGTTTTGTCAGGACACATTTGAAGGAATCCAGCACTTATGTTTCTGTGTGACGTCAGTGCTTTGCGATATCAGCAAAGCTCACAGATTGCATGAACTGCCACATTGTGAAATTCTGTTTGTCTTTAAAATGACAAGGCAGGACAAAATGTGGACCGTATTATTTAATTTAGCAGTACTTCGCGCTCCTTGGTGTTCATGACTTCTCAAACTATGGTACAAAAATGTACTATAACAGTCAACTAGCTGTGGGGTTTAGTACTTAATGAATGTCATTGTCAAAATTAAGACGAGCTCTGCTGTTCTTGTTTGGTATCAGCAAAATTCAGTGGTTGCACTTGGTCAGCAAATAAAGAAAATATCTGTGTATGTGGGGCAGTCGTAATACTGATGTCAGATATCATTTAGCTCTAGGCTGACAAATACATCCTGGAGAAGTTAATATTACACAGCACATTTCCACTGGAATCCACTGGGACTGACACTGAAGAAACAAAACATCTCTGTGTAATTACAGTTTTTATTTATTTGAAAAATATTGTTTCCTGTTCCTGTTGCACTGCGATGGCCATATTTGGATTTATAGCTGTACAGGAATATTTCTTTAAATGTCATCACTCACTGTTCACCTTTGCAGCTTAGGTCAATTAAAGCTAGTTGCCATCTATGCTTTTAAGTAAATAAATAAAGCACACTCTTGTCTTCACAGGGAGAAAAAACAGAAAATTCATGATATTAAAAACAACATTAAAGAAGCTATAGAGGTAAGACACTGTCCTTTTTTCCTCCCAGTTTGATAGATGAATGATGTTTGTTTGTAATGTTCTGTCTGATATGCAGATTTTTGGCTAAAAGAAGAAAAAACAACATGGATTGTAGCTCCTTTATAGGCTTTGCTAAAAAAACAAAATCCAAAACTCGATGCTTTATTCTAAGCGAGTTGGATTTCAGTCACACATGCCTTCAAACCGGTCAGAAGGCCATGTGCGCTCCCGACCAGCTGGGAGTGGTTGCAAAAAGTAGCTACACCACAACCCTCCTTGCTGTTACTTTGGGCAGTAGCAGATTGTCACAGTCACTTGTAGTTTGCATCATCCCGTCTACAAACACTCACCACCCACTCGCCGGGTGGTGGTGAAATTTGAAAAAGTGCGATGCAAACTAGAAACAACCTGCTAGCGACCAAAGCAATAAGATGGAGGCTTGCAGTGCAGTCTCGAATACCTCTTTGCAACTGTTTTCTCTTAGTGACTGCCAGCAACCTCCAGCAACCACTCCCCAACCACGTGGGGAATACAGATTTATCCCTAGCAGGTGGTGGTTGTCGGGGATTGCCGAACAGCCTCTAGGCCTGGGTGACTGAGGGGCTAAGATGATGAAAATTTGTATCTAAAGCTGTTTTGAGGCAATATTAATAAATGAGGCTTTTTGTGTTTGTGTTTTCTTTTCATACAGACGATTGTGGCGGCCATGAATACGCTCACACCTCCTTGCCAGTTAGCCTGTCCTGAGAACCGGTCTCGGATTGATTATGTCCTGAACCTAGTAAACCAGAAGGATTTTGATTTTCCTACAGTAAGTTCGACTTTACTTCCTCTCAGATCTCTGACTTTTAATTGCAGTTTGTTTCCTTCTGCTTTCAGTTGAGCCTTCTGCTCTGTACTAAAGAAAATAATGAATGTCATGACACAATGAAACGTGACCAGACAATAAAAAAAAATTGAACAGCACAAATTTTGAAGAGCAATTTGGTTTTAAACAAAGCTGCTGCAAGTTGATAAATCAAATCTCTGTTTCTCCAGTGGGTGTTTTTTGTTGTTAAATCGATCCTGCTATTTTTGCACTAACAGGTGTAAATGTGTTAGATTCTCATTACTAACCTGCTGAATCTTGCAGGTGCCCTGGCTAGTTGTGCTAGAGGTGAGTAAGGTATCACGCGACAGCCTGTATGAGTCCGCCTGGTGTGTTTGCGTGGTGATTCAGTAATTAGCAAGTGTGCTTCCGCTTGGGAGGTTGTCAATTGAATGAGCCTCTCACCTGAGAGTACCAGACCGCCGATTAACTCTAATTGTCTGTAATAAACCTAAATGCGTCCAGAGGGATATGTCTTCCATAAACGCGTAGACCAGTCTGCTCCCAGTGGCCTGGGAGGAAGTCGATGGAGGTCCCACCACTGATCCGGAGATTGATTATTTGATTTATTTGCTCATGTGTTCTGGATCATTTCTGGTATTAAGACTGGTGTTCCAGATTAGTTGATCAAACAAATTTTACAAAGTAATGTTCATTCTTCTTTACACTGGACGGCCTTTGGGGTTGAAATCTGCAGCCACAGAATCAGTTTGTGTGTGAGAAGTATTCTGGCTTTAAATTTGTGTTTGGCTACTGAACAATCTCCAGTATTTCAGGAAGTAGACAATGACCGCAAAATTCAACCTTTTTTTTTTTTTTTTTAACTAGCTAACAGTGGGCGAATAATTAAATTTTAATTTCAATTACAATTTTACATCCAATGATTATTTTTAAAAAAAGATAATGATTATTTAAATTAGATTGATCTTAAATTGAATCTTGCACATTGATGACTTTTTTGCATTTTTGCTATAGTGAATCAGATGTTGCATGTTTTTCCTCCACCCTAAAAGCCCAAACTCTTACTTTAGCTTAGGTAGAGCCAAGATGATGCAGAAGAAGCTAAAGTTGAAAATGTTTCGATAGATGAGCCTATGTCAGGAATGGTTTCTTGCAGCTGTGGACGAGGTGGTCTCTTACCTGGTCCACTTTTGGGGACAGAGGGGCCAGTTGCCTGTTAGCTCTCCATTTCTCTGTGAGTAGCTGCAGTGCCGGTGTTCTGTCCAGTCAGCATACGTTGTCAGATCAGCATACACTTTGGTTTATAAAACCCTGACTTGCCAATTTACAGTTCGGCATACAGACCTTTCGTCGTCTGTATGCTGAACTGACAGCTCCTATTCACATGGTGGAATTATTATGTATGCATGCTACTCTGATTTGTATGCTGAGATGATGGAACGACCGGTTTCCTGAGGTGGGTTAGTGTATGGTGGTTTGCTTAATACAGAAAAACACACCATTATCTCTACACCAGATCACCCTGTGTCCTGCCCTACAGCCATCTTCCTTTCTTAGTTTATCTGGTTGTTTTTTCATTTATATTATGTACTAATTTAAAATTTAAGGAAATCACACATTAAAAAAAGTGTGTTTTGTTTTTTTAGACATTCGGTAAATGCATGTTTAAAGTTAATGAATATTTTGTTTTGGCCCTATAACTATCCCCATTATCTGCTGACAAATCTGACAATAAGATTATGACCATGCGACCACACACAGTGAAAAACACGTCCTTTGCATATGGGACGCCAGCTATGAGAAGCTGGCAATCACTGTTAAAACGGTGATTCCAACAACCAGCTCTTTATCAAAAAAATATTTTATTTTTTACTCTCAAAAGGGGAGAAAAAAAATCCCTAGCTTCAGTTTCCCAAATGTGAGTTTGCAGCCTTTCTTTTTTATGATCTTATACTTTATATAGGTCAAATTAACTGATGAGTAAACCTCTATAAGCAGAAAATAAATGAAACTCTTGAGTGCAATATTACTCAGTTGTTGTCTAACAGGGGAGCGGTTACATAGAGTAAAAAGAACACAGTCTGTGTTTTTCCAGCACGGTGGCCTCACTGTTTAAACTGGTTGCTCCTTTCGTGTACATTTGTCGTGTACATTTGTCATTTACAGCTGAGTTTCCAGTGAAGAGTGAGCCTATTTGTGTGTAAGCAAAAGGAAGTCTCCTGATATCGTCTCTGTTACGTCATGGCAAATTTATTATGTGGGCCTATCTCGAGCTGACCCTTCCCTCAGGCTGTCCGTCCGTCGCTAGACTTCCACTGCAGGAGGGAAAAACCAGAACTCATTTTTTAAAATTTTAGGGTGTTGAGGATTACAGTAAATCCAAATGTGAAGGCCATGCTGTTAGTGAAGTACTGCTGTGATTTCTGAAAAGTTCACAGTGATAGCTGCTTATTTAAAGCAGTGTTTAAAGAGCATCAAAAGTCGAACAGTTTGTCCGTCTGAACGCGTGTTTGTTAAGGAAAGAGAAATGATGGGCCCGGCTCCTTCTCCTCAACTGCCTCCTCTTCCCGCTCCCCCTTGCCTGGCCTTAGGGCCTACTGGAAACCAGTTTGACTGGTTGACGCTGCCTTTTGCTGGAAAGAAAGACAGACAATAAGCATAGGGCTTGTGTTGAATATCTACTGGCTTTTTGTGAATTTCCCCTTGAAGCTTTATGTCTAATCAATAATCCTCATAATTATTATTCACTAAAATGACTTTTTCGTTCTAAAAATGAACCACATCTTTATGCACCACTGAAGTTTTTTTTTTGTTTTACTCGAGCCTTTTCAGTCTTTGTAGACTGATTGTTGCACACCTGTGCTCAGCTGTTTGCAGCACACAGCACACCCTATCCTTAAAAAGCTTTTGATGGTAAAAAGAAAAGGAACGTTCAGGGAGAGGAGCAAAGGAGGGGGATCCCTCTTTCAGGACAGACAGGTGGGGTGTGTGTGTGTGTGTGTGTTTACAAATTCACCAACCCCTTCACTTTCGTTTCACTTTAGAAATATGCAGGAAGTCTTTAAATGAAAGTGACCATGAAAAAGTAAACAAGGCTGAGATGCATCAAAAAAGGATGGGAAATTATTTAACAAAAGTTAAAAAGGGAATAAGTGAGTTTGTGGTCACTCCTAACTGAAATACTTCTTTTCTTCTTAAAGCCAACATTTTTAGCTGATTAACAAGCTGGTCTGACAAAACAGCCAATAGATGCAGATTTCACCTAAAATCAACTTTCTCACTTTTTCACATTAGTTTAGCTAAGTTTAATTATTAGATTCTTTTGGTCTTTTCCTTTTGTAGTTGAGCTGATCGTGATAAAAAGTTACATCCGTTGTAGTTGTTGGGTTTTTGTTTTTTGGCAGGGTAAACAAAATACTAAATTATATTTAATCATATTTCTAAAAAGTTTTTACATACACTTTTTTTTTTCTTTGCTGCAATTTATTTCAAAAGTTGCTTACTGCTTTCGATTGATCATTTATTCGGAAAAATGTTCATCTGCTTCTATTTTCTTAACTGTTTATCCAGTTTAGGGTTGGAGGAGCGTTGGAGTGTTTCCCAGCTGACACAGCTTTTAGCTATCCAAAACAATAATTCAAAGCCCTTAAATCCAGGATGCAATTACAGTGTCACTTGTTTTTACGTCATTACATTCGGTTTTTCTAAGTTCTCTAAGTTGGTTCAGAAGTAAGCTAATGTCATTGTCACGATCATTAGACCTTCTGAATTCCAGCATGTCCAAAACGTTGCTCTGAGCTCTTCCCACAATCTACAGGGATAAATTAAAATAACAGTAATGAGTAAGACTGTGTGTGTAAAGACAACAAGTAATTGCAAACAGTTCACCTGTATACACACACTTTGGGGAAGAGCAATCAATCGGATCCAGCGAAACGTTAAAGTTAAAATCCACATGTATAAAATAAATTCTAAAAGCTGCAGTAGCCGATACATGACCAGTTAGTTCTTGTGTTAGGTAACAACTGTTTCCTGAGTTGAGCAGTGCCTTTTGAAAAAGTGTGAGAGCACCTCCATGCCACCGGTGTGAATACGTAACAGTCGGGGACCTGCACAATGCACAAACATTTATGTGATGTGCAAAATCTCAGTTTTTGCAACATGTCAGAACATCATAAGTTCCCAGTGTTAACTTTCCAGATGAGTGTACTATGAAGCAAGATTAGTGGGTTTCTGAGGTATGCCGAGCTGAAAGCCAGAGTTTTCAGCGCTAATTGAACCCAGCTAGATCACTACAGTTGTTTTGGAAACGCCATGTTTAGAGTGTGCTCTAAGAGCGATATAGATTTTCTGCAGAAGGAATGTGTTTTATATATGTAACCTGTTGATACATACCTTTAGCCATACCATGCAGACTCGTTGGGAACATGTGAACACGCGAAAGGCCCCGTGCCGCCAACCTTTCCCAAGTTCGTTTTATACTCTGCGAACTGCAGCTAATTGTGTTTTTAGCCTATGAGTAAAATCGAGTTCACTTTGATCTGGTGACGGATTAAACTTATTACTAAATCTCGTACATTAGGTCACGGGACACACCTGAATGTACTGAGTAGCCTATAATATGTTTTATATTTTCACACTTTGCACCTTTTGTAGTCATCACATTAGAAACACAGCAGCACTGATGGCGTACTATATGGCAAAAAACCCATGCCCTCTTTATTTTTTGCATTTTTGTTTAATGCCTTATATCCTTTAAGTATCTTAGTCACCCATCCCTCTGTCAGAAGTAGGCGGCATTCAGTCTCTACATTTTGTTTGGAGGAATAGTCGAGGGATACATCAAATGCCCCCTTTTTACACGAGCTTGCACAGAGCCTAAAAAAAAAAGAATGGGTTAACAAAGACGGATTACCCACCCACCCCAGCTAATGTAGCTGAAACCTAGGTAAGTTGGACTTGCTACATAGCAAGTTATATCTCTCAGACTTCTGATTCTAAGTGTTTTGATCCTGGCCCGGCTCATAGCCGTTAACTAGTCTTTACTTGCAGTGATAGATTAAAACTCTGCAGTGATAGATGGAAAACAGTGCCCAGTATTTTGTTAACAATTACATTGAAGCTGGTAACACTTTTATGGAGATTTTCAGTAACTTTGTCTATGTTACTTTCCACACACTAACAATAGATTGCTACTCATATACAGCACGTACAAATTACCCACTAGGCCACTTCTCTAAAGTGAAAGGCTCAGCTGATAACCCATGACTTATACTCATTCCATTATCCTACTTAATCCTTGCTGATTTTTAACAGTATACAGTTTAACTCTATGGCTCATAATGGCTTATTTGTGCCTGTCTCTATTGTATGTGACCAATTCTAGATCACAGTGAAGATAGGCCCCTGCGTAATGACAGTCTAGCCTTGTGTCGGTACAAAGCTCTCCATTTCTACATGAACTCGGTGAACTGCTCTGTTTCCTGCTTATATCAGTTTGCTCATCTGCTGCTCCTCTGCGAGCCGGCCTTTAACTCCAAACTAAGCTGGGGTGTATCACTGCCCCCCTCGGCTGTCCTTAAACGGTTTCAGCCATCGAGATCCAGATGAAAAATACAGCTGTAAGAAAGGGACACAGGCCTGTCCAAGATCACACGCAACTTTTTCATGTATGACCAGTCACTAGTATTAGAAGCAGATCATTAGTTTGTCGGTCCTTCTGTATCCCACCTCGTAAACGCTACATTTCTTGAACACTTTTCAGGCGATTTCATGAAACCAAACTCGGTTAAACTGATTAAATTTTAGTAATCAGGGTCACTGTGACATCAGACAATGGACAGAAAATTATGGCATAATAAACAAATGTTTAATGCAATAAAATAATTATGCGATTACATTTTATGTAATGTATGTCCTGCAAAAGCCGACTAAATGCGACAGCAGTAAGTGTTAGTCACATTTGACCGACTGCAACTGCTGACACTAGTCTGTAGTTTCCACAAAAGTCTGACCAATACAGGATTTTTTAAATCAATACTAATAGTTGATCAGTTAAAAATATTCCTATAAATCAGCCCATATGGGTTTGGTTTTGTTTTAGTTTTTTTAGACACATAAAGAAATGTTAGAGAAATTTGTTTTTTTTTAAAATGTGTAGTTATTTACTTATTTTCCCAGCTCTGCTCGGATCGGCTGACTGTTGTTTGCGGTGTTCCAAGCACGTGTGTTGCCAACACAGGAAGCTGCAGAGTGCCCTCTGGTTCACAAACTATACCATGTTAACACTCATAACATGGTTGAAGGGTGTTTCACCCGTCTCCTGTTTTAAGTTTCATTTATCAGCAGGCTTATACCAGCTGATAATATCAGGCTGATTAACCATTCGGGCTCTAGTGCCCACACAGAACAGTGTTACAAACCGTTTGCCTGGTTCAGCCTGAAGTTTCTTCCTGTTAAAAGGGAGTTTTTCCTTCACAGTGTCACCAAGTGCTAGCTCATAGTGGGTTGTTTCATTGTAGGGTCTTTACCTTACAGTATAATGTGCCCTGAGGCAGCGGTTGTTGTGATTTGGCGCTCTATAAATAGCGGGACGAACAGAAACCCAGGATGATGGGTAGCATGCGTATATGCTACATGTGGTTGCAAACAATTATGTAGTACAGGTGAGTGCAGAGGCTAGCTTAACACAAATTTTGGAGGTCAACACAGCACATGTCGCTTCCTGTGTGAAAGGCCCTGTAAGTTAATCATATCCAACATCTGTAATGCATAATGTGTGGCCCAAATGCCCCCCAACAATCCAAAAACGTGCACAGTTGAGAGAGAGAGAGAGAAAGAGAGAAACGTGCACACCAGGAGTTTGTTTAAAACTTCCAGCACAAAGTAAAGTCTGACATACAACACTAAGTGTTTTAGCCAATAGTAATTGGGTAACGTAAGTGGACAGATGTAAGCTGAATTGCTAAAACGGTGTGAAGTCTTAACTTTTACAGGCTTCTCTTTGTTTAAAATGTCTCACCTGTCTGTCCTGTGCCCTTCATGGTCCCCTCGCCTCACACTGAACAAAAATGCCCAGTGGGGGGAAAAGTTAGAGATAAGCAAGCATCTCTGCAAATGCAATCACGTTGCAGTTATTTAAAAATCAGGACATCAGAAATATTTTGTCTCATTTGGTAACAATGACGTCTGCCTGTAGCTTCTCCACACACCCACCGAAGTCTGGGCGTGAACTTCTCCATCCACGCCCGTGCATTCCCAGAAACGTGGTGGTGGTTATGTGGATATGTGATGCATGACTATAAAGAGGGAGATTTGATTTATTGTCAATCTTAATTGAAATGAATTAAAGCAACTTGAGGGGTTGGTGGAGGTTTACAACCATAAGGTGGTATTTCTTGTTTTTACAATCAGTTACCCTGTTTCCAGTCGCAGAAAGCCACAGATACTTCCATTTAAAAAATTTGAACCTGCGATTGGAGTTTTTTGTTTGTTTGTTGATTATGCAATTATCTGGTTATCACTCTATTGATTTTTTTTTAATTATGTCATGTTTTACTATCAAAATCATTATTCTAATTCATTTTATTATTTAAATAAGTTTTACACGTGTTCTTCGGGGCTAACATTAGAGCCTGACTTGCATTTTTTTTCATAGCTGTGGTGTGTTGCTGATCCAAACGAACTTTTGTCTTTTCAGGAGTTTTATGACCATGCAAAGATCCTCTGGCAAGACGAGGGTGTGCGGGCATGCTGGGAAAGGTCCAACGAATATCAACTCATCGACTGCGCACAATAGTGAGTCTTTGCTCTTCTTATACTTTTTTCACCTCCGTACTTACACTTGAAGTTAAACGTGCACACATTTTTAAGGACTTTTCTTTTTTGGGTCTTGACACTCAAAGGTGAGACATATAAACCATTCAGTGTGTGCTCTGTGGGGTGGTTTGGGTTCTTTCCTGTGTGGTTCATGTGAGCTCAAGGTGTGAAGATAAATGGTGATAATGAATGCAGTGCTACTTTGTCAAGTGTATTTATTTTGGCTAGTTTATTTTAGTAGTTTGTAGATTATTTCTTTTGGCTAAAAATAATGATGCGTGGTGTCTTTTTTTTTAAAGGATATGTCTAGATTGTCGATAACAACCGTGGACTTTATTAAGGTGTCGGTATTCTGTTAGTTGGTCCACCACTTTAGTATTGACTGAAATCTTTGAGCTACCATTAAATTGGTTAATATGACACCTCTGCCTCACATTCGTTCTCCCCAGAGGATATTTCCCTTGTGTGGACACCAGGGGGTTCCCTTTGTAGTTTGGACTAAAACCTTTCTATGAAGGTTAAAGCCCCTTTCAGTAATAATTGTTGCAGCCAGCCTATACTTGCAGTTGTGGCTTGTGTTTGCCAAAAATGGCGTCACAGCTGCTGGTGTGCAGTGCCCTTTGGCGACGTTTTGGTTTGCCATGCACCTTCCAACTTTTGTAACCTGAAGCCTGCAGTGAGGGTGCTGTAAAAGTTGAACGAGATGATATGTTCTGCAAAAAAAAAGAAATATACTTAGCGATCGCTTTGTTTGCACACTATTTTGACCGTTTAAATTTTCTTCTCAGTTTTGACACTTACACATGTACGTGTTGACATAGCTTATTTTTTAAAACATGGATTTTCCACCTGGCAATGAGTGCTGTTGAGAGCATGCCAGAGCAACAGGTAGCAATAGAACCCTACCACATAGAAAACTGTATAGAAATATTGAATCCTACAGACAATAACATGGTGCATGTGAGAGACGAAAATGAAGGCATGCACCGCATGTGGACAAAGGCTACATGCAAAGGCAAAGGCTTGATATTCAAGTCTTTATCATTGAAAAGTACACTGTTACTTCTTGTGCCCACATTTATGACTATGGCGCTGTGTTGACGTCACAGTTCCCTCAAGCAGCCCCTAATGTGTCAGGCAAAACTGTGGCATAATTAGTGAAAGTGTGTTCATTGCATTAGTTCAACTATTGTTCCTATTTTGTGCTAATTAGCAAATATTAGCTTAAATGTTAAGCTAAGGTAGTAAAAATGGTAAATGTTTGTGTTAGTGTCATAGCGTCAGCATTTAGCTTAGAGCACCTCACTCCCTCCGTAAAGCCTCAAAGAGCTGCTAGCATGAGTGTTAAGAAGCATCACAGATGGCCGATGTTGGTCGCACCAATTAAATGTTATTTTGGTCATTTTCTGACTAAAACTTATGCTCACCTGATCTGAAGTTTTCATGGTGCTTGGTTACAGATGTTCCTGCTGTGAACTGGACTGTTGAAAGGTTTTGTTTCCATGTGCTGGCAATTGGTTTTTCTGTCAGGTAGATTTCTGGTTAGTGTTTGCTAAACAAAGTGCAGACCTTTTGGATGGTTATAGTATGTGTGTTTTTACTGATGGGGAATTGGTTAACCTTCCTGGAACAGCTTTTTGTGTTTCCTTCGTTGAAATTTGGAACAAATTTGGAGGAACATTAGCTTCAACTTCCCCAACCTGTGCCGCCTGACTCTCCCTCTCCTGTTCCAAGCATGTTATCTTTCCCTTTGGTCTTCGGTCAGTCTGGCTTCATTATAAGGCCCAAAACGATCACATGAGTCAGAGTATGGGACGTGTGCTGACTGTTTCATTTGCTGTTGTGCGTTTAAAGCAAGTATCAAATATAAAAGCGCTCATATTCTTAACAAATAGCATGCAATAAATGACTAGATATAACGGTGATGTGCGAATTCAAATGACATATTTTACCGTAGCAGCCGGTTGAGGGGGAGCTATTTTGAAACTGCTTCACATATATTTAGTTATCGAGTTTCTAACCTTTGGGTTTAGATCAAAAGAGTAAGGAGTGAAGCAAAAAGTAAAGTTGTACTGCACAAATTCATGTTCAAATTGTAAGATTTTTGATATTTTACCACAGAAAAGACAGTTACTGAAGTTAAAAATACTATTTGGTGATAAAAAAATTAATGAATGACTTTGTCTCCCAGGATTTACTGTTAATCTGTAGGGACTACAAGACAAAAGGACTACATGCCACCAGGTCCACCTTCAGCTCTGTGTGGCACGTTTTACATAAAATCTCACTGTAGTAACTCGAGCAATCGAATGAATGAGGAGTGAATTATGTATACGTTTCCAAAAAGTAGAATTAGAAGTTGTACTGCATGTAAAGTTGTACTTTATGTGCAGTATTTTTGATGAGTGTACTCAGTTACTTTACACCGCTGACTTCATGAGCGTATGTTGTCATTGTGGGTGTGTATGCGTGTTATTTGCAAATGCGACCACAGTTGCTCGTCGCAGTCACAGTTGCGTGTGTGCGTGGCACTTTTATGTTTTGTGGGAGGCGGCTGGGCTAACAGCACAGGCTGTCAGTGAGATGATCATGAAAAACCATCACTGTAAGAAGTGTGATTGAACACATGCGGCGTTTCACGCGTCTGAAGAGAGACAGCGATTGAAAATGAG
Organism: Etia nguti; assembly: GCA_015106755.1. Lineage (NCBI taxonomy): Eukaryota > Metazoa > Chordata > Actinopteri > Cichliformes > Cichlidae > Etia > Etia nguti. The sequence continues at coordinate 66,293 of VUQG01009739.1, read as the reverse complement.
AAAAGATCGAAAAGAGAGATTGAAATTGAATGAGGGTTTTCCTCTGCTGCAGGAACCCTCTCCTCTCTTCTCCTTTCCTCTGTCCTCTCTTCTCCTCTCCTCCACACCCAGCAGCCCCAGTGTTATGATGGATCAGATGTTGGGCTGGGTGGCCAGACCGGAAGTGCTCCCCTCCCCCCTCTGTGTGCTTATGTAAACGGAGAAGCAGAGAAAGAGAGAGGGGAGAGCTATTTTTAACCCAGGCAGGCTGCAGAAGGAGAAAGAATGAGCGACTGTGTTAGAAGAGAGAGACAACTTCAGCATTATTGATGAAGGTTGTTAGCATTAAATGAAAATGTCAACCCTGGATCAGGGCAGGAAAAGTGAGGCCCACCACGTACACCTCCTGCCTCTCTATTTGCAAAGATCACCTGACTCGTATCATGATTGGGGGGGGGAAATAAAATCAGAAAAAAAGGGAAGAAGAAGTTGACATGGCACTGATGCTTTGTCTCTGTGTGATTAGAGGGAAGTCACTGAAGCTTCCCCGGTTCTCTTTTTGCTCTGTCATCCTCCGCCGTGATGCATCGTTATTGTTGTTGTTTTTTCCCCGATGCATTAAGGATGCGCTCTAACTGTAAGATGTTCACATGCAAAGTCCGGTCAGTGTCTCGTTGCCCCCTCTGCCCAACAGGTCTGAGGCGAAGGGTTTGTTTTGTGTCAGATGACAAGGCCTGTTTGTCAGGTTTCTGTTGTCTCATCATATACAGCATAGCAGTGTATAAGAGTCACTGTAAGTGTAAGAATTTTCAAGATAAGTGGAAAAGAAAAGAAAAAATCTTAATTTTTATTTATTTATTTTTTCAAATTGCTCTACTCATCACTTCACAGACTCTGTTACCTTATACACATTCGAAAGGTGTTATACAATGAATCCAAGCTTATTTTGGGCGCACCCTTGTTAACAAAGAGCATGCCACAATGGATGGCTCCCCATACTCGATTTCTGATTTTTACTCTGGTTATCCTTCCTGACCTAATCTCCAAGGGTTTTTGTCTCCTCCCCGTCTTGAACCAGAGATCTTTTGTATGTCAGACAAATGCATAAATCACAAATCTATGGGGACACTGAAAGCATAGTATAGCCAGGGGTATTATTCTAAGTTTCTTATATTATTTTTATATAATATTCTTAATAATATTCATTACCTTGCAAATAGCCAGGCTTGCAGTTGTAAAATTTGCAAGAAGAAAAATGGTAAATATATCCAGAAAATAATAGGAATTCTTCAAGATTTAAGACACGAATTTATAAGAAACAGATGTTTAAAAAAATGGTTGCTTTTATTTTTGCCAAGCTTCCACATCATTTCAAAGCGGGATGTTGGAGGTTTTGTATGCCTTTTTCGGCGAGTCACAAATACACAACAGTGGTAGTACAGACTGCACTTTCTACAGTTTTACTGCTGCTGCCATGTTGGATTCCAAAGTTGGAGTTGGTGTGACTTCTCTGACTTTCCGAGTGGGAAGTCCAACTCGAGGGGGCGTTTGAGCTGAAAATCCAGCGGAATTCTGACTTTCCACTTCAAATAGCATGCAGCATTATTCCTAATATAAGATGGACTATTTAAATATAGTCTTTTTTGCATTTGGGGTTAGCAATAAGTGTTTATTTTATAATAAGCCTTACATTTCTTATCATCATAAGAAATGTAAACCCTTTTTAAAAACCTCTGTGAAAGGGGAATATCGCCAGTCCAAGGCTTCAGTATGGTGAGTGCTTTTAAAAAGCTCAAATTATATTATTATTTTAAGAAAGATTTAATTGGATCAAAGATCAAGTGGAAACGTATCTGACTGCTGTTCCCAATTTTATAAACTTTTGGAAATATAAGATTTGTTTTATTTTTTTCCCCCTCATGGTTTTGATTTCCCAAATAATATGAATATTCTGCCACACCAATGCTGAGTTAAAACATTGACTTTCATTCTTAAATTTTTACAAACACATGATACCAGGTGTTGAGTAGAGAGTATCCAAACTGCACCGACTTCTCTTCACTGTGTTTTCTTCTTCTTCTCACTCACAGCTGTAACTTTATAACACAATTAAAACCCAACAACTGACTCTCTTTAACAGGTCAATTAACATGGCATTCAACAGTTTGGGAAACAATTTGTCACACTAATAATTTTACATTTATAAAATGACACTGCCTAATGGCATGCTGGGTAATCTGGCCAGGTAGTATAGCAGTGTGGAGGAAGCTCTGTGGCTACAGGACATTCAACAAGATGCCATAAAAAAGAGATGGATTAAAAAGAGAGACTTATTTAAGTGTTAGATACTTGTTAACTCAGAGAGAGTTAAACATTTGTGTGGTTTATTTTATTTACGTGGTATTTATTGTATGAGAAAATACAATTGTAAAAAGTGAAGCATGGCTAATCTTGTGAAAGCACTGCCATATTGCTCAAAAATATTCCCAAACTTTTTCAATAATATCATAAATTTCAGCCATTTTTCTTGAGAATGTTTTTTACCTAAACCTCTGTAAATTGCAGTTTTTTCCTCATTAATTTACCATATTAAGAGAAATCACAATTAATTGTTGAATAAATACCTGATTTTAAATATTAAGCCTCGCACATATTTTCACAAATATTTATTTATAATACACCTCTTTTATTTTATTTTTGTTTTTGATGTTTTTATGGCTCATTGGAGGATCAGCTGACTGTTTTAAAGTCATGTCCTTAGTTGTAAGCTCTTGTCATCGCAGTGAAACATCTAAAGGTTACACCTTTTTTTTCGTGTTTTGTAAGACTTTGGAGTGGGTGGTAAGCAGATTTCATCTTTGGACAGACAGATATGCTTCTAAGCTAAGTGGCGGCTTGCTTTTTGTCTGCAGAGGCATCACTCCCCCATCTCTAAAAAGCAGATTGCCACCAATTCTGAGCCCTTCCTTTAAATGAGAAGTAGAAAGTCGCTTGTACTTGTGGCCTAAAGAAAAAGAAACAATGCAAACATGTGGCCTAAAGGAAGTTATGGAAATCTAAGCCAATCATGAGACATTGCTGACCAGTTGGAGACGATTGCATATTTGGAAACAGTGAGCAAAGCTGTACATACTTTAGCACATGTCCTTTGTAAGCTTTACAGTCTTCACCTTTTGTGGATTTTTTTGAAAATGCCATGAATGATTTTGTGTTTGTTTATGATCATCGCTGATCATATGAAGATTGTTTTCCTGTAAGCTCTGTTCCTCACACCGATGGGAAAAAAAGACTGGAGATCGTTCTTTTAACCTTAAGGCAACGTCAGCCTGAACTTAAACATTTGCTTCTCTAACTTTGTAAAATAACATGCAACAAACTGTACATCCAAAAATAAGTACATTATTCATGTAATTAATTTGCTGGGGTTTTGTTTCATCTGTCTGACCCTGCTGTCATCTACACCGCCTTTCTTCTTTACCTACCCTCTTTCTTACTGTCTCACCTCCTTACACACACCTTCAGTGTGGAGTGGAGCTGACAGGAAACAGATAATAAGTGAAATAACATTAACTGAGTTCACAAGAACACGTTACGTTACTGCTTTTGTTCTCAAGCTGTGAAAAATATAAAGTAAAGCTAATTTGAAAGAAAATGTTTTTTAAGCATTTGCTGAAGCTGTCAGACCGACTTTTATTTTATTTTTTTTAAAATGATTGATAAAAATGATTTGATGCGGAGCGTGAACTTTTCTCCAGGATATGCGATGTAGTGAATGTAAGGAAAGCAACTTTTCAGTCACGTCGACACACTTTACCAGTTTGAGGTCAAGTAAAAAAAAAGCAAAACTGCTGCAATCAGACAAGGAAAAGTATAGTAGCCGGTGCTAAGCTCCTGGGATGTGGCTTAGTAAACACAGAACCACGTAAAATTGGATAAATTTGATCATTTAGTCTTTTGAATCAGGATTTGAATCAGAACGATATTGATATTGAATATTGTTCAGGTCTCCTGTTTCCTTATTATCTGACTGTGTAGTGGGCTTTTTTATTTTTTAAATGACAGTATAGAGGTGGTACTTGTGTTAAAATATAACGAGGAGGCGTACCTGACCTGAAGTTGGGACTGAGAAGGTGTTGTATTTTTACAGGCTTTTATTTTGAAGGACTCTTGCAAAACGGACTTTTGTTCATTATGTTTTAAAGCATTCCTTCCACTTTATTAACAAAAAAAATCACTTAGAATCTTAAACATGAGCCCTAATGAAATGCTAATGTCCCTTTTGTTCATATATTACAGTGGATAAAGTAATAATGTATTTGGGGGGAAAAGTAATTTTCTATTATTTTGTTAAAAATTAGTTGTGCCATCTATAATGCAAAATAACATCAGGATTTTGCATAAAATAATATAAACAGAGCAATGCCATAGATTTGCAACACCAGATGTACTGGGTGTTTGATCTCTGCTATACATTTTATTGTTTGGTTGTCTTCTTCTCAAATGTTAGGAGTGTCTGTTATTTTTTAAATTGGGGGTGTTTGTAACTGTAGAAGTCACTCAGAGATGTTACTTTGGTGTTTGTGTCCGTTTGTGCGGCCTGGCCGTGATACCAGCCGAGAGTTACCACCGTGTTTATTAACTGTCGATTCTTTGAAACGTCGTCCCAGCGATAATGTGCCAGAGTCCCCCTAAAGTACTTCTTTGGCATCCTCGTCCTCCTCTTCTCTCCCCCCTGTCCTTCCTCTGCTCTCGCCTGTCTCTGTCTCTCCGTGATGTGTGGCGGTGTTTGTGCAGGGACAGAAAATGGCTGGGATTGAGTCTCTGACTCATCCTGAAGGAGGAGGGAGGGGGAATGAGGGATGGGGGCAAAGACGAACGGATTTTTTTGTGTTTTGATGGGGTGGCAGTGTCACTGTGTGTTATCCTGAAGATGTTTAGATGAAATTTCCAGGTGTGTGCAAGCTGCAGATGTTAAACGTGTAGATGTGTTTGGAGACGGGCAGCTGTGGGAAACTTTGCTGCTGTAATCTCGCCGTCTTGTGATTTTTCTGAATGCTGTTTAAAAGTCCCGTGTTTACTTTGTTATTTTTCCTTTATTTTTCTTCTTGTCTTTGCCTTTCTTTCATTCAGTTTTGTATTCTTTTTGGCTTTACTGTACAGGATTTATATTTTCCTTTCTGGTCCTTTGGGGGATTTTCTTCATTTTTATGCCTCATTTAAGGTTTCTTCATGACTTTTCTCTGGGCTTTGTCTTGCCTTAAAAGGTTTTCCTCATGCTCTTGTTTGTTTCTTTGTTGCTTTCTTTCATTCTTTGGTTTCTGATCCTTTGTTCATCAATTAATTTCGTTTTTTGTCACGTTTCTTTCCCATCTTTGTCAGTTTCTTTGAAGTTTTTATGCTCTCCTTTTACTTTTTCTCTTTATTTTCTTTTTTCTCCCCTAAACTTTCCATTCTTTTATTAATGTTTCACTTTCCTATTCTGTTTTTTTAGTTAATCTTTGGTTCTTCTCTTTGGTTCTTTTTGTGTTTCTCTTTCACTCTTTTCTCGTCTCCTCCTACCTTTCCTACGCTTATAATCTGTTCACTTTTCTGTTTTCCTTGTGTGTTAGTTCTTTAATTGTCTTCCTGCTTTCTTTGTCCTTTTCTTCTCTCTCGCACTTTTCCCTCTGCTTCCTCTAACCCACTCCATTCCCTGAATTTCTTTCTCTGTCTCTTTGTTGCTCGCTCCATTCCTCTCTGCCTCTCTGCCCCCTTCTTCTTCTTCTGCCTTTCTTCCCTTCTTTTCCCTCTCCTCTCTCTGTCTGTCTCTCCCTCTCTCTGGCCTCTCTCCAGCAGCACAAGATTTGGAGCCGATTGTCTATTTATAGTGCCTGTGGTTCTGTCGCCATGACAACCAAGCTGGAGGCCAGGGCGCCAGGGAGCTATTTTTGGAGCAGCTCTGTAATGTCAGACATAGCCTTCTCTCTCTTTCTTCCCCCTCTCTCTCTGGATGTGGTGTGTGTTTGATTAAGGATCGGCTGGCGAAGCCTTCGGTTTGGTCAGCCCGTCGCAGTGTGAAGCGCTAACGTACAAAGAAGCAGTAACCCCCTCAAATCTTGCACCGTCCCCCTCCCTCCACCCACCTATTACCTCCACCTGGCGGGAACACTAAGACCTTTTTTTTGTTTTTTGTTTGTTTTTTTTAATTTATTTTTTTGAGTGGACTCGGTGCTTCGGAGGCTTGTAAAGCTTCAGTTTCCTCTCGTGCTGCTGAGATTGATTTCATGCGCCTGAAGTGACACATTTGAGTGTCTGCAGTGAGATTTGCAGCAACAATAAAGACGCAATTTAAAGCCCTGTTAACATAAAGAAATACTAAACTACTTTTTTTTTTTTTATCTGAAAAAACAAGCTTAAGTGTTAATAAATGGCCAAATTAGTGTCAGTAACATTGACACTAAACTATATTTAAATATTTAATACTTAAATTTACAATTTTAAAATGTATCTTTTATTGTAAACTCTTAATTCTCTTTTAAATTGTTTCTACAGTTTTACTGTTAATCAGCTTCTCGGTGTGACAAGAATGTGTATTTGCTGTATTTGTAAAAGTCTTTGAGCGTCTTTATTTTTTACTTTTGTGTAAAGACGTGGTGGTTGAACTTTTGAAAACTTGCTTGGACATGAATAGATTTGAGCAGATGTGGAAAGAGGTGCTTTTTAGGGACGCAATCCTGCTCGCTGATTTGTGTGTGTCTGCGTGTGTGTTGTCACACAGCGGAGCTGCTCGGACTTGGCGGGGCAAAGTTTTCCAGATGTTGTGTGTTTGTATCTTATTATACTACAAACCCTGATACAGGTTAAAATACTTTAATAATAACTCTGTTATTATTAAACTGTTAACACAGTTAAAGTGTACTTTTTAAGAGACATTTCATAACTGTTTCTCATATGAAGTTAATTTTAAATTAAAGTAGTATGATCTGAAAATTTGGCTCCCTAAAAACATAAAAACCTGCTCCGTCCTGTTAAGTTTGATCTGTTTCTATTTTATCCTGACCAGCTGTAAGGTTGCAGGCCGGACGACACAGTTGTGTGTGTCAGAGTAATCTAATACTGAGTAGAGATGAGGACGTATGAAAGCTCATAATCTGAGTAATCCTTTGTTCTAATACTGCCACTTTTACAAGATAAATGCATTATGGGAGTGTTGTCAGCTTTGTTGGGACCATGCGCTGCTGCTGTTAAGTTTTTCTTTTGTTTTTTTCCACCACATGAAGAATAAAAAAACAAAACAATAATTTAAAACAATTTCAGCTTCATCATGTTTGAAATTACAAGTGCAAAGCGGATCCAGTTAAAAGGTGTTTTCATAGCAGTCTAATTCCTGGAATAGGCTTTAATTATTGTAGCAATAAAATAGAAGACATTTGGAAATTGAACTTTTGTTTAAAGAAAAAAAAGTGTCTTTTTTTAAAAATATAATTGATAAAACAACATGTGAGTGATTTTTATTTTATAAATTTGAACAAGCATATTTAAATATCCCTCAGGGTTGTGTGTCTAGCAATAAAACAATGAATCCAAATAAAGACTTGAAGTAAATATGACATTTTAAAAATATGTAAATGCTAGAGGTTTTTTTTCTTTTCTTCATTTTTCCACAATCCTGGCCAACATTTATTGTATCTGCAAAAAAGAAAAAAAAAAGAAACCCGAAGAAAACAGAAGAATGAATTTTAGCTTTTCTTGTAAATACTGGATCATTTTTAGCCACCAGACAAGTGACCTGTGTGTATTTCCAGAGTTTAAGTCACCCTGTCTGCTACCCCAGAATAACCCTGAGGTTATACATAACACCGTAGACCTCTCTGTTACTGGGGCAGCCACTATTATTTAGTTCAGCTTAGTAGGCATGGTTATTATTGGCACTTCTCCTATTAATAGGGAGAAGTGCTAAAAATTGAGCAGTGTGTTTGTCCTGGGCGTGTTGATGCTTCAGATAAACAAGAGTTTGGCCTCGGCAGATGTTGGGGGCAGCCATGTTAACTGTCATCATTAGAGCTGTAGCTTTCACCTTAACCCAAAATGAAAGTTTTGTTGTTGACGTGCTCACTAATAATGTAATGTTATGGGCTGAAGTTTGACTCGGAGGTGCTGAGGTGTGGGAGCACCTGAGCCACTTGGCCCCTGCAGAGAGCGGGTGGTACCAGACCGGCTGGCTGCTTAATGGTCTCTCTGTGTGTTTTACATGAATATCTGTGTCAGTGTGCATTTGTGCAGAGAAATGCACATGGCCCGCTCTTTGTTTCTGCCAACCCTTTCTCCTCCCTCTCCTTCCTGGCTCAGGGGTCTTTTTGTCCGTCTGTCCAGCACTGTAGCGCCTGCAGACGCGGCCCCCTGTTCCTCTCAGTGTGTTACCTGCAGCCCTTCTGTCACATTTCACCCCTGCCTGCAACATTCCTAGTTATCTCAGAGGGGGCTGCATACCTGTTCTCTGAGAGGCGGCTGCAGGCCAGCGTCTTGCCTTGCTAGTTGTAAGAATAGAGCATAGACAATTATTCAAAGCAGACAGCCGGGCGGGCCGTGGAACAGAGTGGGAACGCAGTATGTTAGCAACTACTCTGTAACAAGCAGTCAGGGAGTACTTAAAGCAGTTTTGGTTGGTGAAGCTTTGCAGAGATTTAAAAAAAAAAATTGGTTAGAGGAAGTTGCAAGCAGTGCTTTAACACATCAAAGCCATGTCTGTTAATTTTTAAAAAATTAGCAAGCATTAGCTGTGTGGCTACACTTTAACAGTACCGCACTATAACCCTCATTCCTGCTTAAAGCATGCTCGTCAGGGGAAAGCTTTAATATTTAAATATTGTTGTGGAATTTTGTAAAGTAGAAATGCATCAGAATAAGGTGCCAGTAGCAGTACAAGCAAAGTACATTTAACCTATTTGGTGTTTTATTTTAATTTGTGTGGAGGTAATTTGCAAGTTTCTTTCTGCAGAATATCTCCCGTTGCATTTCAAACTGTATCTGTTGGAGACCCCTGTAATTATTTGTACTGCATTTCAGATCCGTTTAGTATTTACTTGAGATCTTGTTGTTTAATATAATGTGGTAACACACACAAGGAAGGGCAAAAGTTTCATATGCAAATGTTTAAGTTCGAGAGCAGAATCCATGATTGAAACATTTGCATGATATTAAAGCTGCGATTGTGAGATTCAGATGAATTTCTGTAGGAAAACTGCAGCACTTGTGCTCGGTCAGTCCAGGCGAGTGCGACGCTGCTGCTTAAAGATAATCACCAAATTCCTTTCAGTATAGCTGAACTGGCCTGAATTCAGCTTGCTCCTCTTTCCATGCCACAGCTGAGCAACTCTTCTTTGATAATGTTTACCTCTTTGCATCTGAAAGTCCTGTCAGGACAGCTTGGAAGTTTAATTTTACACCTTCATTTTATTTACATGCATGTGCAGTGGCTGAAAGGGAGATGATAGGGAAATAGTTTTTTTTTCCTCTGTGAAATTTAGACGATCTTATTAATCCTGGTGTGCGTGTACACGACTGGTACTCGTGTAAAAGTGTCCGTGGTCCAGACAACCCCGATAGAGTCGTCAGGTGCCTCACACACCTTGAAAGCAGACACCCGTTCAGACAGACCATTAACATGCATTTGGGTAGGCGCTCTTCAAAATATGAACGTGCTGTAGGCCTGCATACCCACCCACGCACATACACGCTGCCACACACACACACACACACTTCTCCTTCTGTGCAAGTACTACTACAGCGGCTCCATTGACGAGGCTTCTTCAGTCTGACAGAGCAAACGGCTGCCGGTGACTCAGACTGGCTGCCTCTGATCTCGCTGCGAATTCAAACACTCGCCCCCTCGTGGCTGTTCAGGGACTCATATCCTCCATGTTTCCCGAGCTCTCACTGCTGTGCTCGACAGCAGCGCTCGGTCTGTGTTTGTGTGCGTTTTGAAGCCAGACTCTTCCAGTCTGATAGGTTGGTGAGTTAAGCAGGATTTTTAAGTTGCATTTACAGTTCAGTAGGTTTTATTTTGAAGATTACTGGGGTTAGTTAAACATGGACTGATTTACTGTGAAAGTAAGCAATACATTATATTTTTATTGAAATATTAATATTTTTTTTGTGTGATTCCAGCTGAGATTTAACTGCTTTTGTGTTGTCTTTGCAGCTTTCTAGACCGGATTGATGTGGTCAGGCAGAATGACTACACACCCACTGATCAGGTGAGGCGGTCAGCACTCAAACACCAAAGTTACAACAGTTTTATCATTTTTATTTCGTTTTGTAAGTTTCCATTATCCATTCCATTATTTTTTGTTTTTATTGTTTAAAAATGTTCACCAGTGTTTAGTATATTCTATAATGTTCAAATTGAGCAAAAATGAAAATGGAGAGTAGCTTTTGTTTTTTATTCCAGTTAACAAAAATGTTTTTTTCTCTCGTAGCTTTAATTTTTTTAGCTTTAGTTCACTGTAGTAACACAAACAGGATTGAAGGTGATGAACCACCAGAGCAAAACCTGCCAGACATTTGCATTTATTTACCAAACTCAAATAATATTGCAATAACAACCTGTAAGCAGAAGAAAAATTCCTGATTTTCAGGTTCCCATCATGACACACTTATGCTCTGTGAATATTATTTGGAGGCACCTGTGCCTTCCCTTCTGTGATGTGTCAAAGTTTAATCTCTGGGAAACTCGAGAAGAAGTAAAAAGTGTGAGTGTGTTTAACCGTGTAGCCAGAACCAGACAAAGGATGAACTGCAATACACGTCATGCCATACATGAAATGAGCATGTGCAGATGGTAAAGTTCACGCCACAACGACCCGTGTGGACATGGAAAGCATGAAGAGACCTTCATGACGGCATTGTAATTATGCATCACCACTGAGGGCTGCAGAGCCGTGCACAGGGCATGTTTGCATATAGAAAATGTGTGTCATTGTGTTTGCAGAAAATTATGATCACCGCATTTGTGGCAGTTTTAAAGTTAATAGTGCGTACATTCTAGATGTTTATGTACACTCAGCCGTAATTGGCATAGAAGTGAGTAAGAATAGTGCCGTGGGAAATGGGAAGTGAATATAGAAAGATTAAAAGTAAAATGAGTTTGGATTTTATCTGCTTTTATGTGTTAGCCAGATAAAACTGTGAATGTGATTGTTTTTGACATGTCTGACAATAAATCAACTAATCTACAAACACTATTCATTATTAGGTGTTATTATTCACTATGTGTCATTGAAAATGGACTAAGCTTTATCTGTATATATATATAGACATATACACATACATATTTATATATACACACACAGCTTCTTTTTTGAATTATTTTATTTATAATGTGTATCAATACAGATAAGTGCATAATATGAACTGTGCCACACACCATGGCATTTAATTTTAAATGCAATTCCCTAGGTGGAGTTTAAAAACACACGTGTCAGTTATCTTTATTTCTTTTATTTCCTCGCAAAAGTCGACTTCTTGCCCATTTACTGCCATTTTATGCTTCATTGTGCACTTGTGCTTCTATTAACCCTCCTACTTCTCTTTTTTTTCAGGACCTGCTTAGATGCAGAGTACTGACATCTGGGATCTTCGAGACAAGATTTCAAATAGACAAAGTTAATTTCCAGTGAGCAACATCAATGTTTATTTATCACGATTTGTGCGATAGAGCAAAAGTCAAAAAAGTAAAATAAAAGGATTTATACCTTTTTTTTCTTTTCTTTTTTTTTTATCTGACTCAGTAGAACTTGTTTCACCCCGTCCTCCTGTCCTTTTCATTTCTTTACCTTGTTTTAAAAGTGTAAATCTAAAACTTTTTAACTTCCTCTGTCTCTCAGTATGTTCGACGTTGGAGGTCAGAGGGATGAACGGCGAAAGTGGATCCAGTGTTTTAATGGTAGGAGATGATCCTGAATCATTTATGAAGTATCTAACATTATATTTGCTCCTATTTCATGTCACTGGATTTATAAAGTTGTGAAAGCAGATATAAATGTAGTGTTTAGGAATATGTAACTGGGTTGAAGCATGTGCATTCATTTAAAGTCCAGGTTGAGAACAAGGTTGTGTATCTAGAGTTTTTTGTATTTTTATTCATAGTTGTTTTATTAATCCTGCTCTGTGTTGTGTGTGCCACAGATGTGACAGCTATCATCTTTGTGGTGGCGAGTAGCAGCTACAACATGGTGATCAGAGAAGATAATCAGACTAACAGACTACAGGAAGCCCTCAATCTTTTCAAGAACATTTGGAACAACAGGTCAGAGACAATTTTTTCTTGTGAGACATTTCCTTCTTTTTTTTTTCTTTTTTTTGTTTGAAGGTGAGGCGACAAAAAGGGAGTCATAAAAACCAAGAAATGTTCCTTAAAAGACTATATAGACAGTAAATGCTGTGACATTTTGGTCCCTTTCTAGCTCCCTTTATGTAGAAGGTGCTTTCCAGACATAAGAGCAACTTAAGAGTGAAGTATGTGATTACTGTGACTGGTAGTTTTCCATTGTTTTGGCTAAAAGAAAGTCATTAAAATGAGCTGTATGCAACGTAGAAAATACAACAATAAAACTTTGATTTGTCAGACAAGATATTTTAAAAAATCTTAGCAAGTTGAGAGGCATAGCTAGTTAAAAGCCATTTTCCACACAGCAGGGAAATAAGGGGGATAAAGTAAAGATAAAAGAGGATCAAAAGAACATATGAGACATGAAGTGTGCTTTCTGTTAGCTTTGCAAATGAAAACACAAATCAGGCTGGGAAGGTTTGTCATTTGTCAACACAGTAAATTTAAACAAAGCGCTGGATATGATTACATGAACGATGCATTAAAAAAAGAAATTCTTCTGAAATCCAGAAAATGTGAAATTTCAGATTCAGGGCGTATATGTAGAGGCACGAAGCTCTGAGTGGGGACACCGTGTCTGCCTTTGACTCCATATGGGCTGTTTATGGCGGAAGCTCTAAGACCTTTTTAACCCAGAACTCCAGAGAGTAAATTATTCCCGTGCTCTCCAGCCAAAGCCTATTAAAATGTAATTTCTACTTGAAAAACAGTGACTCTCCAGCAAAAGAGCTGTGACATGTTTTGGGTCTGAAACTAACCCGGGTCTAAACTTGCTCACTTCCCTCTGCAGGTGGCTACGGACCATTTCTGTAATCCTCTTCCTGAACAAACAGGACCTGCTTGCTGAGAAGGTTTTGGCAGGAAAATCTAAAATTGAGGAGTATTTCCCGGAGTTTGCACGCTACACTACGCCTGATGATGGTAAGGCTGGCGCTCTAAGATCTGCTCAACTTCAACTTGCTGTCATTCCCCCCCCCCAAAAAAACATTATCCCTGATGATACACAATAACATCCCCAGAACTGTCCACTTGAATACAATAATATTTATATAGCTCCTGTTAACAAGGCTCAGTGAGAATCAGTAGTTATGGTCCTGAGATTGAGTAAAATATTGGCCATTTTTACCAGTTGAACTCTGACGTGGTTTATTCTGTGGTAACAATGCTGCACCGTCTGACTGTTTAATGCCGCAGCGTGAAGGTGACTCAAATGTGACCAGATTTCTTCTTCCAACAGCAATACCGGAGCCTGGTGAAGATCCCCGTGTTACCAGGGCAAAGTACTTCATACGGGATGAATTTCTGGTGTGTACAAAAGTCAAACAGGTAAAGCCTGTTTTGCCTGTTTGATTTCAGTTTCCCTTTTTTCTTTTCTTTATATGACATAAAAGACTAATATGAGGTTTGAGTTATATTCCTGACAAAATTCCTTTAGAGGCTGATTTACATGGGATGTGGTTTCCAATTTGGCTTTAACTCTACTCAGTCTCTCTACTCTGGCACTGCTGAAGGAGCCGAACGTAGTTTCAGTGTTTGTGAGCATTTGAAGGACCGCTTATGTCCCAGAGATGTAAATTTTGTCACTACACCAGAGCACACAAACTATCCATGTGTATCAGCGGGTGAGTATAATGCCTGGCATTGGAAAAAAGTTCTCCCCCAGTTTGGTGTTAGAATAATTATATTTTAATGATTATACTGTGTGTATAAATGTTCTCTGATTTTCGCCCATGAGTTTTTAAAAAAAACTTTGGATATTAAGAATGTATGACAGCTCAATAGTTACATTTAAAAAATATATGATAATACAGAAACGAAAATATACAAATATTCCCTTCTGTATAATAAAAAGTGGTAAACAACTTTAGATCAGCATTACTCTGAGGGCATCATCAGTACCAACTGGTCTTTATGTGTCTCTTTTCTCAGAGGATCAGCACAGCCAGCGGAGACGGGCGGCATTACTGTTATCCCCACTTCACCTGTGCGGTCGACACAGAAAACATCCGCCGCGTCTTCAATGACTGTCGCGACATCATACAGAGGATGCACCTACGGCAGTACGAGCTCTTGTGATTGGCGGCGGCATCCAATCCTACTTAACTACCTATCATCATACCTAGCTAAACACCCCCTCCCGACCAGTTAGCCAATCACTCATCCACTTCCACCAACGTCACCTAACATCTGAGCAAGCGACTGACCGCCTTGCCCTCCCCTCCACTCCGATACAGCTTCTCCCGATAAACACAACTGCAGAAAAACTGAACAGCGGAAGGACTCTTTTCAAAACAAAGGAAACGCTGTTACAGATACACCACATCATCAACTATCAGCCTGGACTGACTGCTGTACTCAGCTGTACTGACCCAGGAAAGAGGGTCAGGACTGGAATCCCTGAGTGTAGGCGAACTCTCCTTTTAGCTCTCTCTCAGTTAAATGAACACACACGCTCACAGGTACACAAACACACACAGACAACTTCAGATAGGTTTTAATACCGCAGTAAGACGCATACACTCTCACAGACCCTTTCAAAAGTCAAGTTCTACTGCTTTCCAAAGTTGGCAGAGGCTAAATTGAATAATGCCTTCTGAGAGGGACGAGTTTATTCACCTAGTGCTGAACACGAAGGAAGAGAACGGCGGACAGTGAGGGTGGAAAAATGATACAGAGGAGGGCTGTTTTGTGCCCAGGGATGGACAGTTGGACTAATTGGCTAATGGCTGCCTGCGGACGTGAGCGTGACTTGAACAGAAGACCACACGGCTCTTCAAGAAACCAACCAAGGAGGGATGCAGAAAACAACAACAACAGAAAAAAATAAATAAATAAGATGAATATCATACAATGCATAAACTCATGCATACCAGTGAACTTCATGCAGTGCAAAAAATCCAAGCTATATATATAGATATTTATATATGTGTGTATATAAATATGTATATATATATATATATATAAATATAAATATTATATATTCCTGTAATAACGCAATTCAACTTTTAAGTTTTTGTTAGTTTTTACCCCATGTTGTGTGTTGGTGTACACTGTGTGTGTGAGATCTGCCTTTGTGCACCATTTAAACCACCTCCTGACTCCAACAGACACACACACACACATATATATAAAAATATATACATCCTCGCCCCTTTTGCTCCTGCTGCTATTTGACAATTATTGAATATGTGGAAGTTTTATTTAACAAGGAAACCATGACGACGCAAAAGGAACACACGAAGTTAAAGAAACAACTTGTCGGGGCTGGATGCGACATTCTGACCTGGGAGCACACACGGACACACTAACACACACACACCCGTGCACATGCACTCACAGGCCTCCTTGTCCACACTATGACCCACCTCCACACCCTTTACCTTTCGTCTTGTTCTCTCACTTCTCCCATTCCCACCTCCTCCCCTCCTGGCTTTAAGTACGTCTGTCTTTATTTTACTGCTGGACTATTATTCTTGTACAGACTGTAAAATGTATTATTTTGTACAACTTTATTGAAAAAAAAAAAAAAACTTGTAGAAGATCCCTGTGCCTTGATCACGACTGTACGTGTAAAAATGAGCTAATATGTAAGTTATGTTTCACTGCGCTGTACAGCTGGACGGGTCTGTCCCACCTCGTCCGGGCTAGCTCACCCCTCCCGCCGGGGAGGGTGGTTGTGGGTGGAGGGGGACGGGGGACGGGCATCGGATCGGGGCGGAGGCCTTTCGTCTGTTGCTTAGTTTCCATTTTATTCCCACATTTGTTTGTTCGTTGATTCATTTGTTTTGCTTTGACTCTCCTCTGGTTTATATGATAGCGTTGGAAAAAAGAAAAATGAAGGAAAAAAGATAATAAGACACACCACTTTAATGCTGTGTAGTGAACGATACTAAATCCTAACACAATTTAAAAAAAAACAAAATATATATATATATATATCTATATCTATATATAGATATATATATCTCAGATTTTATATTTTATATATATGTACTGTACACTTACCTCCCCATCACCCTTGTGAGCTGTCGCCCGGGTTTCCCTTGCTTTCTGTCAGTAACCTGCAAACATTTTCAGGTGGTGGCAATTCTGGGTTCAGCGGGGTGGGTGTTCATCTCTCGTTTTTTATTTTTAGCTTTAACTCTTTTGGAGAAGAGGGAAATATCCAGTTGCAAAACATTGCTTGTTTCTACATAAACCAAATTCTTTTTGCTCAAACAAGAGGAAACAGTTGTTTTAGTCTTTGGTTTGTTCTTAGAAATCTGTATTATTAGATCAACATTACACGAACTGAAGCTGTCACTGTTTTACAATCTAACACATCAGCCACGCAGTGAATCTAGTCTTTAATGATTAGGGGGGGTTTCATATTTTATTAACCTTATTTTCTTCTCTCTTTTTTTTAATTTTTTACCACGAGTGGTGGACTGCTGTTCAGAGTATATCATTTTTTTATTCATATAGATAAGGAACAAAGAGTGCATAACAAATTAAAAAATAAAAAAGTCACATATACACTCACCAGCCACTATATTAGGTACATCTTGCTAGTGCTGGGTTGGACCCCCTTTGGCTTCAGAACTGTCTTAATTCTTCATGGCATGATTCAAGAAGGTGCTGGAAAAAGATTCCTCAGAGATTTCAATTTATAGTGATATGACAATATCACACAGTTGCTGCACATCCATGATGCAAATTTCTCGTTCCACCACATCCTAAAAGTCCTCTGTTGGGTTGAGATCTAGTGGCTGTGGAGGCCATTTGAGTACAGTGAACATTTTCACATTGAGGAAACTAGTTTGAGATGATTTGAATTTTGTGAAATTGTGCTTTATATAAAGAAGATGGGTAAACTGTGATCATAAAGAAATGGATATGGTCAGCAACAACACTCACTGTTTAAAGTTTGGTACTAAGGGTCCAAGAGTGTGCTAAAAAATGTCCCCACACAATTAGACCACCAGCAGCCTCAAAACACTCATACATGGAAGGATTTATCCATGCTTTCACGTTGTTTAACCCAACGTCTGCAGAAAACAAGACTCATCGAGACGTAACATTTTTCTGCTTTCCTTTGTTGTAAAGAGTTATTTGGGTTATCGTCTTACCCGTCTTGCGTTCCTATCAACTTGAAGCCGACTGGCTATTATGCAGAGAACTGCTGCTCAGTGGATATTTTCTGTTTTTTGGACTATTCTCTTGTAAACACTAGAGATGGTTGTGTAGAAAAATCCTAAAAGACCAGCCCATCAGGCACCAACTACCAGGCCATGTTCAAAGTCACTTTGATCACCTCTACATACCTGAATGTGCCGAGTTACTCCCATGTGATTGGCTGAATATTGCATTATTGAGCAGCTGAACAGGTGTACCTAACAAAGTGGACAGTGAAAGTAGGTAGTACATTTAAAAGAGGAGTTGACCCAGTTGAAGCGTAAATATTAGGTCTCTAAAAACAGAATTATAACTTTTAAACCAAAGTATAATTAAAATGAAAGACAAGAAAAAATAGTAATTTTAATAAAATAAAAACCTCAAGGTAAAAAATTATTAAAAGAAAATCAATTCTACAAATAGGAAAAATAGAACAACTGAAAGAGCAGCATGTTCACAATGAACTTGACAGAAACTACGAGGCACCTCAGACTTGACTAAAAGGTGAGTCTCGAGAACTGATTGCCGCCTTCTGGATGAGCCCCGCAAAGTCCTGTCAACTTTGGTTCTTAGTCAAGAGCTGGGGTCTGAAAGAAGTTTGGAGGAGGACCTCAGTGACCTGGAGCCACAGTATGGAATTAGTACATTTGTACTATATTGTTGTGCTGGCTGATCCATGGAGGGCTTTAAAAGCAAATGATAGATAAATTAAATCTGTGATTTGAGATCATCCCAAAAAGTCAAAAGATTTTCTTCATACAGCATAAGTCAAACGTTTCATGACATTATTGACTAATGTCTGTCAAAACATTTGATCGAATAGTCATTGTCAAGCATGGCAGGTCCACATGTTGGCAATAATAAATATTGTCTTTCTGAGAGATGTAGCCAAAGAGTAACATGTAAAGTGAGAGAAGAGGGAATAAAAGAGGACCTGAAATGGAGCCTTGAGGAGCGCCACATTTAATGGATTTTCTGTAAGTGTATAAGTATGGACCTGGAAACCAATGTCCCTTCTTTAGTTTGGGACATTGGTTTCCAGGTCCATGGTCTGAAGTGCTTTTACCAAGGTATATCTCATAAACTGGCAACAGAGTGTAAGCTTAATTTTGACACTCATTTGTCGCTTTTTATATTTACATATTTGCCAAAGTCACATACGAGAGGGGATTTTAGCAAGAAAAAAAAATATTTTTTTCATATTTTGTAATTGAGTTTCTACAATATGTGCTAGTTTTCCATAAGTCAGATTTTCCTGTATGTTTTACATCTTAGAGCAGTGAATAATAACACATGGTTTTTACATTCAGACATTCAAACCACCACATATTTTATGATTACCAGGGTGAAGGGAAAATGTCAGGGATGTAAATATAACGGCCTTGCAAAATAGCACACCCTGTTTCACTGTAGGATTATATGGTGAAGCTGGTAGCTCAGATTCCTCAAAGATTTTGGAAGTTGTTCACACTTAAGGTTAGGCTACGGTTACTTTTACCTCTTTATACGGAGATATAAATGGCATGTCCAAATATAAATCCATCCATCCGCTTCCACTTCTGTCATGGGGCCGGGTGGGGTACACCCAGGACATGTTACCAGTCTTCTGCAGAGCTACCGCATAGAAACTTTTTTGCCACAGCAGATAATCTGCCTCTGGCTCTCACCCTATCCTTCCTCTGCATGTGCTTCTCGACTCTGTCCACTATCCCTCCTCAGCACATGTCCAAACTAACTTTTTCTCCAAACTGTTCAACCTGAACCATCAATCTGATGAACTCATCTAATTATCCTGGCCACTCCCAATGAAATTCTCAACATCTTCAACTCTGGCACCTCCAGCCTCGTGTCTTCCTGTTAGTGCCACTGTCTCCATACCATACATCACAGTGGATCTCACTATCTAAGTTTTGCTGATCCATGCCTGCAATAACACAAAATCTCTAATATAGCCTTTACTATGAGAGTTCTATTATTATTATTATTATTATTATTATTATTATTATTATTATTATTATTATTATTATTATAATAATATAATTTACCTGAGCTCAAAATCATAAATTTCCTCCGCTCCACCAGAGGACGCTAAAATTTAAAAACCAAAACAAAGCGAGAAAAACACGTGGGCCTAACCGGACGACAAAAACACTTCCTCCCGCAAAAACCCCGCCTCCGCGTTTCCATGCATTGGCGCGCTTCGCCTCTGTGGCCGTGGCTCGTCGCTCCTCCCCGGGTGGTGGTGCTACAGCTGCTGGTAGACTGACTGTAGCGGGCTGCGGGTGAAAACACAGCAGGCATGAGTGCAGCGGGTAGCGCCCGGTCCGGTTCGGTCCAGCAGGGACTTA
>VUQG01009739.1:31537-45745 GCA_015106755.1 Etia nguti | reverse complement strand
AGAGCAGCGACTTTGGTCAAGTTCACGCAAACTCCGCTGTTTGACCGCCCGGACAATAGTGGGCTCGCCGCCTGCGCAATATTAAACATTCATTAATTGCGCCGTCGCTATGGCAACAATTGAATGCCTTCCTGACAGATTTTTTTTTCCCGCGAAGATGTGTCCCAGGGGGGCAGGGGCTTCTCCCAGACTTCCAGCTTCCTGCACCATCAGGACCAGCAGGGAGGGCAGCACACACAGGATGACCAATGAAAGAGCTGTTAATGTTTCATATGGAGTGGGAAAAGTCTGAGGCGTCAGTGTAGGAGGAAACAATCAAAGTCACAGAGTGTGTGTTAGAATTTTATTAAGTTAACCAATGAGGGGAAAAAAGAAAGGAGTAGTGATGCTTTTCCCTAAAACATGTTAACATAGATCCTGAAGTAATCTTGTGGTGTTGCTTCATGCAGTTTATCTGTTGGAAAAGTTTTAAGACTTGAAAAAAGAAGAGTTGATTATTTTTCTTCTTTTTTGTTTTGATAGAAAATGTCTTTTTATTTCTCTGTCTCTGATTTTTAGTAAAATTGGGACAGATGGATACTGTAGCCAGGGGGGTGTAGCTCTGACTCTGCTGGACCTCCCATTGTTTGTCCTGCAGTCCTCGTGCTGCTGGTGAAAGACTAATTGTGCGCACTGATGTCGGCTGTACTGCAGCATCGCAGCAAGCCGACCCTTTCCGCTGGCCCCGCTCTAAGGCAGCCGCGCTATGGGATTGTCAGCACTAACATTGTCTTCTGGCGCCTGATGTCACCCTGATGTCTTTGGCACCCTGCATGCCAGGTTCAGACTAAAGCATGCTCCGCTCGTGTTTTTTCCCTCTGCCTGTATGGTGTGTCTCACGACTCTTACTTAATGTCGCACACTGACCCCTTGTCATCCTGTTGCTGCTGACAGATGCATATTTTCATATTTTGCAAGACTCTTTATAGCCATAGTGAAAACTAATATAAATTCAGTATTTATACATCCATATTTGGCTCTTTTTCTATATTCTTCATGCTCTAAGTGAGCTGATATGTATTTAGTTGTGTATTTATATCCTGACCTCCTCGTTGATTCGTTCACATTGCAGAGTTTGGCGTCCACCTGGCAGAACTCACAGTCGACCCTCAGGGAGCACTTGCCATTCGTCAGGTGAGCAGGACAGAAAGAGAAAAGGAAAAAAATGAATGTTTGCAACAAACACCACTTTTTCTGTTGTTCCTCATCAAAATGCCATTTTCTTGTTCGTGTGGTTGACTGCGTTCACAGTTGGCATCCGTCATCCTGAAGCAGTATGTGGAGACTCACTGGTGTTCCCAGTCAGAGAAGTTCAGGCCTCCTGAAACCACAGATCAGGTAAACCTTTCTTCATCCTCAATATGAGGAAATGTGTTCAGACATCTCAAACACTTTAAATTATGTTGTAGATTCAAACTGAAGTTCCCTCACTCTGCACTCACTATGACAGTGGAAAAAAACAAAAACATGTTTTAGGCCTATTTTCAAATGTATTAAAAAACCAAATGCTCTGCTCCAGGCACTGCTCATCACCTGGCTAGTATTGTTCCAACAGTGCAATGGGAAAAGGATGATTCATCATTATTAAGGGGTGTGAAGCCATTGTCACTTA
This sequence comes from Etia nguti, assembly GCA_015106755.1. Taxonomy (NCBI): domain Eukaryota; kingdom Metazoa; phylum Chordata; class Actinopteri; order Cichliformes; family Cichlidae; genus Etia; species Etia nguti. The sequence continues at coordinate 44,094 of VUQG01009739.1, read as the reverse complement.
CAGCAGGGACTCTGCCTATGAACCACATGGTGCTGTAGTATCTGAGAGGTGGCTGCCCGCTCAGAGAAGTATAATAACTTATCCATTATTGAGAAGAAGTAACAACAATGCTTATAAATGCTGCAGTGGTTAATAATTTGCCCTTTTTAAGAACAGGCTTTGGTATCCATCCTTGTCTCAAGGAAGGAAAATAATTGTAAAAGTGACCTATGTCTGATTATTAGTGAGTATAATCAGTGGTCAGAGTGAGGGAGGGCAGGAGCAGATCACCCAACTCTACACCCCTGTTAAACGATTGAAGCCAAAACGAGTCGTACTCCACTTGTTCCCCTGCAGGCAAAAGCCGCCATCAGGGAGCTGCTGCCCAGCGGTCTGCGGGAGTCCATCAGCAAAGTCCGCTCCAGTGTTGCGTACGCCGTGTCGGCCATCGCCCACTGGGACTGGCCTGAGGCGTGGCCGCAGCTCTTCACCCTCCTGATGGAGATGCTGGTCAGCGGAGACGTTAATGCCGTGCACGGGGCCATGAGGGTGCTCACGGGTATGTAGTAACATATAAATAACAATAAGTTTTTATCGCCTTAGGGAATTTTAAAGGTTGCACAAACATTTAATCTGTTTTGGAAGTCAAAGGTTAAAGGTTAAAGTTTAAACTGACTGTGATCTCAGGAACGGTTGAGGGTTTTTTTTGTTTTGTTTTTTAACTTAGACTACAGCTAAGTTCTTGAAGATTAGCTTTATGCATTTCTGTTTTTCAGAGTCTTTTGTTTACAACTTTTTTGTTTGCAGAGTTTACTCGAGAGGTGACAGACACCCAGATGCCGCTGGTGGCTCCAGTCATCTTACCAGAGATGTATAAGATCTTTACCATGGCAGAGGTACTCCTACATCTCCTTATGTGCTCCTTATCTCTATCAGTATCGAGCCTCTGTGGATGCAGGCGCACATTTTACAGCTGTCAGTCTGAACGGTCCTGTTTTCTGTGACTGACAATAATGATTGTGCATTGCATTTGTGTGATACACCAGCATGGATCGCCTCCCTGAACTGTTTTCACTGTTGCAGGTTTACAGTATTCGTACTCGCTCCAGAGCAGTGGAGATATTCACCACCTGTGCCAACCTGATCTGTGCTATTGAAGAGCTTGAAAAGGTGAGGCAGAGTCAGCAAAAGTTTCAGTTTTGAGTTGATGGCCTTTCAAAAAGGCTTCCACTCATGCATCACTTTTACACCTGCATGAAAGTGGAAGGTATAGTCCTGAGTCGCTGTTGCTGTGTTTTTTAAAAAAAAACCGTTCTTATTGGCCTGTGTGCAGGGTGCAGCCAAGGCGTTGATTTTCCCTGTGGTGCAGCAGTTCACAGAAGCGTTTGTCCAAGCCCTGCAGATGCCCGATGGGCCCACGTCTGATAGCGGCCTCAAGATGGAAGTCCTCAAGGTGAGAAACTCAGTGCGCTTGGACCCTTTTGTAGGACTTATTATGATCTGCAAACGTTAAGTCAGTCTTTTAGTTTTCTTTTTGTCTTTAGCTACTTTCCAGGGTTAAAATCCTTGTTTTCTTTGCTTATTCGTCTCACAGGCAGTGACAGCATTGGTAAAGAACTTCCCCAAACCCATGGTGTCCTCCATGCAGCAGATATTACCCATTGTGTGGAATACACTGACTGAAAGCGCAGCTTTATATCCTTTGCAATGTCATCTGTGTATTAGCTGTTTCCTCGCTCCCAGCGTGCGTTTGAAGAGCATTCGTTTTGGTGGGTGAAAGAACACTTCTTACCTCGAGGTTTGACTTCCTTTTGGGCGTCTTGCAGACAGACAGGACATTTACTGTGGCTTGTGATCTTTTGTTTACTTAACAGTTTCTCTAAACCACTAATCCACATCACTGTCGCAGTTTCTAATGTATGGAAGTCACCTGCTTACTCAGCAGGATCAAGACATACTTAAAGAAGCGGTGGGGTGTGAACAGGTAATGGACTTCACAAACAAGCTGTCTGTATAGTGTCATCTAATATAATCATTAAATTTACAGCCGTTAATGAAAGAAAAACGTTGTTTTTGTGAGTGCATTGATCCTTAACCAGATGTTCACTTATGTGAGAACAGAAGTCAACTACACAGAGGAAGTGGACGACCCAGTCGACTCAGACGGTGAGCAGAATTAAAGTCTTACTTTGTTACACGTGGTTAATAATATTGTTATCTGGTTATTTATTTATTTATTTGGTTGGGTTTTTTTGTAGGTGAGGTTTTGGGCTTTGAGAATTTGGTTTTCAGCATCTTCGAGTTTGTCCACACGCTGCTGGAGAACAACAAGTTTAAGAGCACGGTGAGGAAGGCGCTGCCTGAACTCATCTATTACATCATCCTGTACATGCAGATCACTGAGGACCAGGTGAGAAAAGACTGCAACATCTGATAGAAGGTGCACGCATAGGTGGAAGCAAAAAAGAAAAAACAGTGTAAGAATATTCGTGTTGTTTCTCTTCAGATCAAAGTGTGGACTGCTAACCCGCAGCAGTTTGTGGAGGACGAGGATGATGACACCTTCTCCTACTCCGTCAGGATCTCTGCTCAGGACCTGCTGCTGGTGAGAGAAAAACAAAAATGTATCACTGCTTAGGTAAAGCAATCTTATTGGATAAAGGTCTCAGGTATGAGGGTTGTTATTTAATTGGCTGACAGATGACAGCTTCTAACTTTTTTGTAAATTAACACGGCTCCTTGACTTAGTTTAGTTTGACTGACTTGAGACTTTTCAGTTCCAAGATGGTTATAGAGAGGTGGTTCAGTAAGTTTGCAGGTTTTATCTTACAACTTTCAGTTATTATTTATATAAAATGAAAAAGAATTGAAAGAAGTTGAACTTATCTGAGCTTGTAAAGCAGAGAACATGAGGATGTGCGTGTCTGCCAGGCAGCTGTATTTAGACTGAGAGAAACGATCCTCTTGGCTCTGCTTTTTCTTCTCCTACACACACACACACACACACACACACAACCTCCACAGACACCGGAGGCAGATTTTAAAACTGTGAAAGAAATGGGAACAGTTTTGTTTTTGTTTTTTCACTACACACTGTGTGTGTTTCATGCAGTGTTATGATAGAGGAGGTTAGTTCTGTGCAGTCAAACGTATCCAGAAGTTTGTTGTGGTGTCAAAGTCGTACTTGCTTGTGATCTCGCTTTTCAGCCTGGGGTTCACCCTGATCAGGTATATCATGACGGTAACCTTTGACCTCTGTTTGCAGGCCGTCGCTGCAGAGTTTCAAAATGAGAGCGCAGCAGCGCTGGCAGCAGCTGCAACCAGACACCTCCAGGAGGCAGAGCAAGCTAAAAACGGTGGCAATGAGCACTGGTGAGGGGAGACTCGGTCACAGCCACGCTCACTCGTATTCTGGCTTTCTTTGTTTTCGCTTTCTGTTCCTTAAGTTGCTTTTATTTTAAATCAGGTGGAAGATCCATGAGGCCTGTATGTTGGCCCTCGGCTCAGTCAAGACCATCATCACAGAGAATGTGAAAAATGGCCGGATCCAGTTTGACATGCACGGTTTTTTGGCCGGCGTTATCCTGGCTGATCTCAACCTGGCAGGTGAGTCCGGTCGGCAGAAAAACGGGAACAAAGCTCCTGAATTTTTGTCGGCAAGAGCGTGGAACTTATGACGAGAACTAACTTTGAGTCCTTTGTTACGTCTCTGACCTTGAATGATCTAAGAAGGTGTGAAATTCCCCCCACAAACTATAAAAAGACTGAGGTGTTTTAACAAGTGTTTGAGCCGTCAAATTGTAATGAAGCATGAAAATGGTTACTCCACCCTTGATGTTCCTCACATCGTCTTGCTTGTGTTTTTTCTTTCCCAGCGGCATCTCCCTTCCTTCTCGGCCGTGCTCTGTGGGCGGCCAGTCGCTTCACAGCCGCCATGTCTCCCGAGCTCATCCAGCAGTTTCTCCAGGCCACAGTCAGCGGCCTCCATGACAGCCAGCCTCCCTCTGTCCGGATCTCCGCGGTCAGGGCCATCTGGGGGTGAGCTAGCCGTTCATAATTGTAACTGAGCCACCGCTAAAAGAAAACCATCTTTTTATTTTGTGATTGAACAACTTTGTCTTGGTCCACGGTGCAGGCTGTAGCCTGTTACATGAGGGAACTGTTTAAAAAAGCAGGCAGGCAGGCATCTCAGATTTGCACAAAACCTGGGAACAGAAGGAAAACCACTATCCTAGACCTGTCCCAATCTCGCAAGATTTCTACCAGCACGTCTAAATGTCCACTTTCAAGCATCTTGCTCTCTGTGGGTCTGCCATGCCATCATCAGTGACTACAGGAAGTTACTCAGCCACAAAAATAATTAGTTAAACTAATTAAGTGATATTAAGATAACCGACTAGTGGCTGTATGCTTACCTTTACCAAACACATTGATCTTCTCGTCTAAATTTCAACAGGTAATCAAATAAGTTCATTGTTTCAGAATGTCTGTCTCCTAAAAAGCAGCTGTGCAGGTGGGTTTGATGTCTCGTAGGTTTTTGCATCTGGATTAGTTGTTTTTATCCTTTTCTCGTCTGAACTTGAGTTGTTTCATGGTTTCGGTGTTTGTTAGTTTTGTCCATCACTAAAATATGAAACAGATCATGAAGTAGAGCCAATAGTCCCACATGAAGAGGTGTTACCTCAAAGCAGTAATTTTTGGGCGCTTTTATGATCAGTTGGCGACTATAAAATCATAAAAATATTAAGGATGCTGTGTGTTCATGTATCCATGTCTGTCTCCAGGTACTGTGATCAGCTGAAACTGTCGGAGAGCACACATGTCCTTCAGCCCTTCCTCCCCAGCATCCTAGAGGGACTGGTTCAACTGGCCGCCCAGTTCAGCTCTGAGGTGCTGACGCTCGTCATGGAGACGCTGTGCATCGTCTGCACCGTTGACCCGGCCTTCACCACCAGCGCCGAGAATAAGATCTGCCCCCTCACCATTGCCATTTTTCTTAAATATAACAACGGTACTTGACTCACACCTTCTCTGACTGTTGATCTAAATTCCCAGCACGCTCTGGTCATCAGCACCTGGTTGCAAAATCTTAAGCTGTAGCACCTTTTCCAAGCAAAATGCTTCCCAGATGAGGACAAGGTGTGATAAGATTTGTCTCCTCGTGTCCTCAGACCCTGTGGTGGCATCCCTGGCTCAGGACATCTTTAAGGAACTGGCACAGATTGAAGGCTGCCAGGGCCCCATGCAGATGCGTCTCATCCCCACACTTATCAGCATCATGCAGGCTCCACATGACAAGATCCCCACTGGACTTTGTGCTGTAAGTACCAGGTGCCATATACAAAGCTGTTCAGAGAATTACGAGTTGTAATAAGGTTGTCCGTCTGCTTTTAGAAAACAGTTTATTTTGTTGGTTCTAAATAGCTTATTTGAAATGATTAAACAGTGACATTTGCCACATTTAAAGAAGAACAAGTATACAAGAGTCTTCATGTAACAGTGGGCATAAGTATTGCTTCAGTCAGCGTCCAGACCAACAAAAACAAGAACTGGCCCAAGAAATTTAGATCAGTCGAAGCCAAAAATGCCCTTCGTGTTTTTTTTTGTGTTTTTTTTAAATGTGTAATACTTGACATTTTCTGCATCCAGCTGAGACGATTGCTGAGAGGATAGATCATGATTCTTTCTGAAAACATCGGTTTCTCTTTCTGTTCTGCTGCTCTGTCGCAGACGTCCATAGACATCCTGACCACAGTTGTCAGAAACACCAAACCCCCTCTGTCAGAGCTGTTGGTGTGCCAGGCGTTTCCTGTGGTGGCACAGTGCACCCTGCGCACCGATGACAATGCGATAATGCAGGTATACCAAACAAAGACTCGGTAATGGTCCAGGAATAATAATGTCACAAGCAGTCACTTTGACTGTGTGATATGTAGCGTGTGGTGTAACACGTTGATCACTTCGCTCCTCTCTCCAGAATGGTGGTGAGTGTCTGCGGGCGTTTGTCTCTGTCGCCCTCGAGCAGATTGCCCAGTGGCGGGACGACCAGGGAAACAGCGGCCTCTGGTACGTCATGCAGGTGGTCAACCAGCTGCTGGATCCCCGGACGTCCGAGTTCACTGCCGCCTTCGTGGGCAGGTTGGTGTCCACTTTAATCTCTCGGGCTGGAACTGAGCTCGGTGAGCAGCTGGATCAGATCCTCCGAGCGATTCTGAGCAAGATGCAGCAAGCCGAGACCCTCAGTGTCATGCAGGTAGGAAGGAAAGATGGTAGATGATTTGCCGATGGGACGCAGGCTGAATTTCTTAAATATAATCGAGTTCCAGTAGATGCCGGTATCTGAACCACCTGCTGTTTCTCCTCCCTCTCCAGTCTCTGATCATGGTGTTTGCCCACCTGATTCACTCTCAGCTGGAACCTCTGCTGGAATTTTTGTGCAGTCTGCCTGGACCGACAGGGAAACCTGCCCTGGAGTTTGTCATGACCGAGTGGATGAGCAGGCAGCACCTTTTCTACGGGCAGTACGAGGGGAAGGTCAGGTAAGAAAACTGCAACGATTTTACTTTGGCTGACAGTGAGAGAACATCTGAAAGGAAGAACATGTGTCAGTACACTTCAGTGTCACTCATTGAAAACCTTCACCTTTGAGTTCGGGCTGTGTTGTGTTTTAAAAGTGATCGGGATGAGTGAAAGGTGGATCTGACTAAGAACCCGAATACACAAACCCCCATCTTTGTCCTTTATGGACTGTATCTGAAGAAGTGAACATGGTGAAAGCACTCATGCATTAAAAAAGTGCTTGTATGAATGGGTGAACAAGGCATGTTGTATGAAAGCATTTTGAGTGCTCAAATAGAGTTGAAAAGCGATGTATGAGAACGTGTCCATTCAAATGTACTCTTTTGAATTCCTGCAGCACGGTGGCTCTCTGTAAGCTGCTGCAGCACAGTCTCAACACTGATGACAAACGTCTCCAGGACATTGTGGTGAAAGGAGAAGAAATCTACAGTCCAGACGACGGCATCCGCACACGCTCCAAATCTGCAAAGAGTAAGACGCTGAATGATTTTGAACTTGAACAGAGAGACTGCTGAAAGTAGAAGTTTTATCATGAGAAAATGCAAACATTTTAATTGAACAGATCCAGAGCGCTGGACCAACATTCCTTTGCTGGTGAAGATCTTTAAGTTGATCATTAACGAGCTTTCCACTGTAGTCGAGGCAAACGCCAGCAGGACGAATGCTGCAGACTGGAGCCAAGGTGAGTCAGTATGTGCTCGTGTACTCCAATACACCGTCATGAGAAATCAGAAGTCAGAAATACCACGCAGGCCTGTTGGGGGAGCTCCAGTCCTTTTCCAAATGCACTCATTTATTCAATTATATTTGTACTCTTAAATGTGGTTAACTCAGGTCTCTAGAAGTGCACCATGTTGGGCAGGTGAAGCCTTCTGACTTGCTGAAAAATCGCAGGAGACCTTTCAGTAACCAGCTGTTATTTCTGCTCTTCTTAGATTCCAGTGGTATGTGGGAAGACCAGGGGGAGGACGAGGTGGAGGATGATGATGACGAGGACGAAGGGCTGGCAGGGCAGCTTCTTTCTGATCTCATCGCCGCTAACAAATATGGTACCAGTATCTCCTCACTGGATTTCATCTTCATTTCTTCTAAGAGCAGCTCCCTCTGTCTCTCTGTGGTCATGACAGAACGTTGTTTCACCTTAACAAACAAAATTTTATTTTTCTAGATGATGATTATTACGAGGACGACGATGAGGATGATCCAGATGCCTTGAAAGACCCCATATATCAGATTGACCTGCAGGTAAGTGTCTTACTTCAGATCTAACCGTGGGTGGGACACACTGGTTAGAGCCGTGGAGCGACAGAGACGGCAAGCTGTCAATAGTAAAGCCAGCTTTTGTGTTTTTACTGCTGGAGCTGGTTTCCTCTGACATTTTATTGTCCTCTCTGTTGTCTTTCACAAGTCAAAGACTTGTGCTGGTTCCCCTTGAATTAGTAACAATAATTTAGATATTTGTGCCAAATATCTTATAGGTTGAACATTTAGTCATCATTGATAGTTTGCTTGCTCAGATTAATCTTCATTGGTTGATACGTAAGCATAAAAACCATGGATTTTTACTATTTTTGACCATTTCATATGTAAAAATGTCAGCTTGAGATAATTAAACCTCATTTAACACAACTCTGTTTACAGTGCTGGTACTTTTCTTTTAGGCGTAGCTGAAACCTACTTACGCTATGCCAACAGTAAATCTATGTATGTATAGATTTTTAGCAGTTGCACAAACGTAAACCTCCTCACTAACTACCTTTCTTTTACCCATCGTTAAACCCGTGTAGATATTCTGCTCACGTGTTTGTAGCTTATACTGCCATCTTGAGTATGAATAGTGAGCTATTCAAAGTATTAACAAGGGAAATATGTATTGACTGTATTATACACTTAACAGCCACTTTATTAGGTCACCTTGCTAGTACTGGGTTGTACCCATTATGCCAGCAGACATACTGTAATACATTATGTTCGTATATATACACTTCCCGGGAGGCTGCAGCCCTTAAGAGTGGCCGAGGTCATTGCTGCGAGTTTACCAGCGTTTTCTGCCCTAGAATGTCAAATCAGATCAGAAGACGCTCTAATTATAACAGAGCTTTAGGATAAAATGGCATCAGGCCTGCTGGATTAACGTTGGGGATGAGACACGCAATTTGCACTTTCATCTGCTGGTAAACAAGCGTTTCTCATGATGTATGGCATTAGGTCGAGTTGTGTCCTTTTGAGGAACCGAGCCAATAATAATGTAAGTCGTAACAACTGTGTTTACCTGCTGGTTCATGTTAAAATGCTGCTGTAAACAGAGTAAATTGAGATAAGGCTGATAAGCCCTGTGAGCACAGAGTACGCTGACTAAAACTGAATTGCGTGAAAAAATACATTTAATGGTTCCGGCTTCTTAAAATATGCTAATGTGCTGCTTTTCCTGTCAGTGATTTCAATAAGTTCGAGGTTTGGGTTGTACAAAGAAGTCACTGTGATGGTTATGTTACAGCTCTGAGACCATCTTCTGAATCCTTAAATACAAACCATCCATTTATTTTTAGGTGGGTACAAAGACCGGCTGGAACCATTCATGCTTTCAATCGCGGGTGTAAAGTCACGACACCAAAATCTGATCGCTTTATCCTCGAATCCAACTGAATGTTTGAGCTGAAGCTGAAGAAATGTTTAAGTCTTACCTACTTTCAGGCTCATCATTCTGTGCTCTGATTGGCCTGAGTTTTCCCCACAGGATTTACCACCTGATTACACTGATTTGACCTCCGCTGTATCCTCTGTCTCCTCTTCAGGCTTACCTTACGGACTTCCTGACACAGTTCGCCCAGCAGCCGTGCTACAGCATGTTCTCAGGCCACCTCAACCAAGCCGAGAGACAAACCCTTCAGTCTATAGGCCTCTAGCCCCGCCGTCTGCGGCTCCAGCACATCATCTTCCATCATCAGCCCTGTCACATGTCCCTCACGATGAATTTACAACAAAAGAAAAAGAAAAGTTGATAAAAGAGGAGGGGGATGGGGTGGGAAGAGACTAATGCACGTGTCCATAACTCTCCTGTTATTTCATTCTTGTGATGGGATGAAGGACTCTGTTAAAACGAGCAGCGTGGCGAGGTGAGCGACTGCACCGGTCAGTTCCCGAAGAGAGTCTCACCATTTTGAAGGAACTTCAAACTGGACGAGAAGGTTGAACCTTGATGTACGTACGGACTTTTTCGCCATGTGTTATTTGTAATTTAGCCCGTTTATTTTTTGTGTGTTTCTGTACAAACGAAACGAGTGAGGTGCAAGACAGAAAAACACTTCCAGGAGGACTTTACATGGACTGAAGGAAAACAAACACGGGATGTTCGCGAGGGAGAGAAACATTGGCGGCCTTATATTCCATAAAACAGACTGTTTACGACAGGAAACGAAGCGCTTTCAGACCCACGTGTATCTGGGTGCGGTGGGTATTTGGGAATTAACACTGTTTCCATGGTGATTCACAGCCTTGTCATTTCCTTGTACCCATTGGCGTTTGGGATGAAAACATTTCTAAATAAAAGTCCCAGCAGGACAACATTTTCAGAATGATCCCCAGATTCCTGTCTTTGTGTCCGACTGAAACAGAAAAAAGTTTTTCCCACTCAGACTCTGATCCCCGACTCTGGCTTCCTGCTGCGCTGCGCACACACTATATCTGTTTTGACCTTTACTCGGAGTCCAGGGTGGGATAGAAAGTAACAAAATTATTATTAAATTACAGAATTAACAAATAAATACGGATTTAAAGAAAACAAGTACAGGACTTAAGATCTTACAGGTTTGCCACAAACGTAAACGCATCGTCTACTCTGCAGAGTGCAGTGTCCTGACAGGGCTACCTCCTGCAAAATCTAAGAAGCCAGTGCTTTTCAGGTGGCAGATCTGGAAGCCCAAGAGGGTAAAAACAAAAGCAGTTCCAGTCAAAAAAGAAAAGGCCAAAAGGTCCGTGGATATAACGCCAATATGCAAACTGATTGTTCAGATTCCTTAAAAATTAGTTTCCTGTACTGTAGATTGGTTTCATGATTAAATTTTACAAGAAAATCCAAAGGATGTGATGTTTATGCTCACTCCTGAGCACCTTACCCCAATGCACCTTTGTGAGCAACACAAGCTAATGTGGATTTAAAAATGGAGTCCGCTAATCATGAATGTCAACATGCCAAACAGCTCAGACTCCAACGAACTTCACACGAGGGCTAAAATCACAGGGGCAACCGAGGCTGAACAGGGGCCGCCAGGTGTGCAGGAATATGTCACCCATGACATCAGTTATGACACAATGAATCTGAACAAGTTACCGATTTCACTGAATTATTCGTGTTCGCAAGCAAAGGATGTCTGAGAGTGAATATTTGTCTATGAAAAGGGAATTTGCAGGAAAAAAAAAGATTGTACAGAAATTAGATTATACACAGTTTATAATACAGTGCAGGGAAAAAGTATTTGTCCCCTTCCTGATTTGTTGTATTTTTGCATATTTGTCACACCTACATGTTTCAGATCATCAAACAAATTTTAATACGAGACAAAGATAACCTGAGTAAATATAAAATGCCGTTTTAAAATAACCATTTCATATATTAATGGGGAAAGAAGCTATCCAAACCAACCTGACTCTATGTGAAAAAGTCATTTCCCCCCAAACCTAATAACCAGTTGTGCCACCCTTGGAACTGCAATCAAGCATTGATCATTGGAAATGATTCTTTCACATTACTGTGGAGGAATTTTGGTCCACTGTTCTTTGCAGAGGTGCTTTGATTCAGCCGTATTGGAGAGTTTTCTAGCATGAACGAACTGTTTAAGGTCACGCCAAAGCATCTAAATCTGATTTAAGTCAAGACTTTGATTAGGCCTCTCCACGGACAACTTTTTTTTTTTTTAAAGACATTCAGAGGTGGACTTGATGGATCTCGTCAGTTCTCCACTGTTTCAAGTTTTCTCCAGTTGTGCATAAGCCTCTCCATGATTCGCTGGTTGCCATAATCGCTTTGAAATCCTTTCCAGACTGATAGATGTCAGTGAATATGTTTCTCGTCTGTTCTCGACTTCCTTTAGATTGTGCCATGTTGTGTTTTTGAGATCTTTTAGCTTCACTTTGTCAAATAGCTTCTGTTTAAGCGAGAAGAGGGAATAACTTTTTTTCGCATAGGGCCAGCTGTGTTTGGATAACTTATTTCCCTTAAAAAATGAAATCATAAATTAAAAACTTAATTTTTCATCTACTCAGATTATCTTTGTCTAATATTTATTTATTTATTTAATGATCTGAGCCATCTAAAAGTGTGTTAATATATAACAATACTTAGAGGCCTATAAAACACCACGAAAATGTCCATAACACTCATTATCATTAAGAGTGTTTGGTGTGTGCAGAGTGGAGTGCTTCTCCTTTCAAACGTGTCCCAGCTTAACAGATTGCGGCAAAGCTACTAAGAAGGTCAGACAGGTGAGCGGAATCAGCTGTGTGGGCAGAGAGAGTATTTGAAAAGTTTTCCGTATCTCTATATTATTTCCTTCCCCATAATGAAACTTCATACAAATGAGGTTCACATTTGCATATTTTTACAGACGAAATAATGAACCCGGGCTTATATGACTTAGTTAGGTGGTTTATTTTAATCTCCCACAAATAACAGGTTTTTCAAACATTTGGTCTTTCCACGGTTTCACGATATTTAGTCCCAGTGTGACATTAAAGCAGTTTTTTTTCAGGTACTTGCTAAAATCCAGACAGTGCGGCTGGGGGTGGGAAGACGCATTCACGGCAGCGCGACAACACGAGCTCTTAACGAGACATCCTGCAATATACTAAGCATTTAAAACGATGTTCACGTCAGTGATTATGCCTTTTGATATACTGCGCATCATGCTGATAAAGACCACTGTGCGTAATGAGTACATCTCATATTTTACTGCTAATAATTTTCCTTTTTTTTTTTTTTTTTTTTTTTGTGAAAGGCTTAC
>VUQG01009739.1:7986-29161 GCA_015106755.1 Etia nguti | reverse complement strand
TTAGTGTCAGCTAGTTCAGGAGCTAAGTCTATACAAGTCTTGGCTCGATACTGTGGCATAGACTGCCTTTGTGAAGTTTCCATCAGTTTAGTGCACTCGGCTCAGTATGGAAAAGCAGCTCTTTCGGGCTAAATGTGTCATCTTATTTACATATGGGCTGCAGCTCAGGTTGGATGACCTAGCATACTGTTTTTTCTGTGTAGAAAACCAAATCACCAGTAATGTAGTAAAGTGTTGGGGTTTTTTTTTTTTAATTTAAACCCATTTTTCTTAAAATGTGTTTCATTTATTTAAGCGTAACACACATCAGTTGTGTTGTAAAACTCTTGGTTTTGCAGTATGTGAACCAGTAGTGTGTAGTCAACCCCCCCAAAAGCCAAATGTGAGGCAGGAAAACCCAGAGTATGTGTCGGTTTTCTCCCAGGCTCTACGTGAAAACTGATGGATAAAAAAGCAGCGAAGCCTTCACAAACACACTGTGACCTGTAATTTAGCGCTGCCTTAAATTATACGATGTGGAAAGCATAATCATGCGTTCGTTTTTCAGCTTAATTAAGGGCTTATAATGTGTTTATTCTTTCAGGAGACAGCATGTGTTTCGCAGGTTTGTGTGAATCATCATTTTTTTTGTAAGCCCTTAGACTGCGGAAAATAAACTGACTTTTCTTTCATCCAGATTTTGTGGTGGATGTGCGTGGATCTTAATAATGGCAAAAATTAAGGCCTTAAATTAACGGTTAAGGTCAATTTTCAGTAAAAATGGCAAATATTTAATACATACTTCATATTCAGATGCAGGACGTTGGTGCTTTACCTTGTCTTATAATAGAAGAGGTAACTGTCAGATTTACTGACAGTGAAAGTGATCTTTAGTTGCAGTCATTCAGGTCCTTTAAATCTCATGGGTACCTTCCAGTACTGGAGCCCGAATCAGTTTTCAGCCTCTGCCACAGGGAACTGCTGAATAATGCATTGTGACTGTCTGGTCTGGAATAAGAAAAATGTAAGAAAGAAGTGCCAGGAAATGTTCCAAATACATATTTATGATTTGCTCGAGGCAACCCTGAGCTGGATCTGTAAATTAACAGTCAGGACTCTGATACAAACAAACAACGGCGTGTCAAAAAGGAGAGATAAAAAGGAAGATAATCACTTTAAAGAGCCACGTAAAGTAGCGCTTGCTGTTTTCCTTATTTCTCTGCTTCCTTCCATAGCCAGTTATTTGATCACTTCCCCTGTTGTGTCATCCTGCCTTTCACTTTGTGTTGCTCTTGTTGTTTTGCAGTCAGTGGGAACGAACAGTGTCTGTGGTACGTGGATAAAAATGGCACCTGGCACAATGGCTTCGACTGCCCTCTCATCACGTTCTGCTGTGGGAACTGCAACCGACGCTACTGCTGCCTGGATGCCTTCAAGATGATCACGGAGAGAGAGCAAAAACGCTGCATGCTCTTCCAGTTCAGGTGGGTGTAGACGCAACAGCAGGGGCTTCAGTTTTATTACTTATTTATTCATTTACTTGACACCAAGCATCACGGTTTGTGTTCTTGAGTCAAGGTAATCACTGCAGGAGCTTTTTATCCCCTCCATCCATTATCCATCCATTTTCTTAGATGCTTATCAAACTTAGGGTTATAGCGGGGGCTGAAGCTGATGGCTGCTGACATAAGATGAACGTCAATGTGCACCATCACAGGCTAACGGGTTAAGTCTATGCTGTATGTACATCGTAACCACAAACCCCTCTGAAATCCCACTTTGTAACCTACGCTGTGCACCTCTCTGGAAATGTAACAGCCCACAGTGATTGTGATTGGCCTGTTCCATACTGTCGATTCCTCCTGTGCATTTCTGGCTAATTCTTCACTGCAGTTTTTATATGTGAATCATCACATTGGTATAAGGAATAATAATCATAGCCACAATATAAGGATCCACAGATGTCAGGAAATTCCTGCAGGGAGACTGCTGAAACTATCAGAATGAAGTTGAAGAAATCTACACAGAAGTGGAAAAACTTGAGGGACAAATACTTTCGACTCTGGAGGGAACAAAAAACTGACCGCAGCCAAGAGAGGAAACCCAGGACGGGAAAAAACCCTGACAATGTATTTGTTTATGTCGTGGCTGGCACTGCATATTAAACACTGTGACACGACCACAGGGTAATAAAGACATAAAGCATCACGCAAATGCATGAGGGCTGGTCATGGCGTTGGCCACTTGTGTGGATTACATTGTTGTGAGAGACAGACAGCCACGCAGTCTCACATTCACACCTATGGCCTGATTTAAACCTACAAATTAACCTAAGGTATCTTTGGACTTGCAGAGTACTCTGAGAACACACAGGAACAGGGAGAACATAGTAGAGAAGCGTCTACTTATACGCTCTCATGGCACTGTATACAAAAGGATATTGAAAATGGATGTTAGCTGTAGATTCATAACTAAAGCCAAATGATAACACTTGTTAAAAAATGGTAAAATGTGGGACATAACAATTGCAAAACACGTTTTCTTTGTGTTGCAGTGAAATGGAGTAAAATCATTACTTAACTCTACTTAGTAACTTATTTGGAGCATTTAGCTGCCTCCCCCAGTTTTCAATCAGGCAGTGAAGTCAGTGTACTTTAGAAAAAAATTAACAAGTAGACCTTTGAGTTTGTTTTTCACACAAACCATTAACAGAGTCAAGAATGCTCAAGTAAAAGTCCTGCCACAAACACGAAAGGACAAACGGATTAAACTTTGGTGTTCAAATGTCAGAATCACTCCGTCCCCTCTTGTTGTGTTATGTTGGGAACAGCTGGACTCAGGTTATGAAGATGCATAGACTTGTGCACGGCCTGTTCTGTTGACTGTAATATCTCGTCAGTGGTGGCTCAGCTTTCTGTGAGTCTCCTGTAATGAAAGAAATCATTTAGCTGGGAAAAATACTGATGCTAGTCTAAGCATGTTTGTATCTGAGGCTGCGGCATGACACTTTTTCTCCACAGCATTTTAAACCATCCGGCACTGTTCAGCACCCAGCAGATAACTTGCGGCTTATTGAGCCTGGTGGGAGATCAGATCAGTGGGCAGCAGAGGCTAAGATAAAATGGAGGGCTTTGTTGCTTCTCTGAGACATGAGGTGGTGGAATCTGGTTGAGACAGAGAGGTGGAGAGTTTGAGGCCTTTGCTGGGTTGCGACGTCGAGGTCAGTCTTCGCTAAATCGAAAGCTTCACATCACAGCCACCTCTGCTTTAATTCCCTCCAGAGTGAGTCATAATTAGCAGCACAGAGGGGGAGGAACAACATGAGGCTGAATGATCAAAGGAAGAAAGGGAATGCTTTTTAACTTACTTCCTCCACTCTTCTTCTCCTCAGCCCCACCACTTTAGCTGGAATTGCGTCTTCCATCCTCCTCTTTGTGGCCATCATTGCGACCATGGTGTGCTGCTTCATGTGTTCCTGCTGCTACCTTTACCAGAGAAGGCAGCAGAGGGGCAGGACACCTTATGATGGTGAGACCTCTCGTTGTCATGTCGACGTCTATGCAGACGACCATGAAGTATGGATTTTCCTTCGTAACTGTGCAATCTTCTCAAACCCACAGCCCAGCAGATCCCCATGGCCAGCTACCCGGTTGAGCCCATGTACGATGCTTATGGTAAACCAATTTGCCCCTCAGAGTATCCACCCGTTGGTTACCCTATGGCGCCCCAATATCCTGGCATGCCCCCGCAGTACCCAGTGATGCAGCCGGGACCGTATGTACCACGCCCGGTGGATCCTGCATACAGCCAGGGTAAGACCTGGATAACTTCCCTCAGAGTGAGCTCATAAACTCACATGGCTGCAGGATTTCCTGGCCATGTCAGTATATGTGAAATCACAATCAAACCCAAAAACTGCTTTTGCATGTAAAGCAACAAATGACATGCCAACATACTGTGTAAGTGGTTCTTTGGGTGATCACCTGATCTCTCCATAATGTTTTTTTAACTTGAATATTAGAGACTTTAGTGCAGTTCAGCCCAGCATGTATTGAATTTTGTTCTGTCCAATGGTTGGACAGAGGAGAACTGTATAGTCTCTCCACTAGCTCCTATTTGTAGCAATTCTCTTTGCTATGTTAATAACAACATTGTGTCATATTTTAATACCGAAACTTACTAAATTTGGGGACTTTCCCCCTAATGCTCCCAGCCGATTAAAACTTCCACTAATCCTTTGAACGGATTGGGACAATTTTCCAGCTGACTTGTGTTTAATCACATTTTTTTTTCTCTTTTCTCCAGCAACTGTTCCCATAAACTGTAAAATGTAGCACAGAAGTTTTTCGTCGAATTTTTATAACTTTGTTTTCATCCAGCTTCATTAAATACTTACCGAAATATCAGTGACATTCAAAACTCTCTCTCGCTCTTACCGTGTCACTATTTTGGTTTTCCAGCCATGTGTATTCTGTGTAGTCGTAGTCTGTTTCATGAACACGTCTAGCTCTGAGCTAAAATACAGGTATAATCTGGGCATAAACGCCAAACTTTTAGACTTACAGTGAAAGGCTGACTGTGTGTGTGCATGTGTGTGTCTTCTTTTTCTACTTGTTTTTCAGCCCCACCACCGTACTCTCCACCTCAGTATCCTGGTCACTGATGGGCTCCTCTTCACGCACACAGCAGGACACTACTGCAGCTGAGAGAAGGGACTGTTTCAAAAGAAGGCAGCAGCACTTTCTCCCTCACACACACACACACACACGCATACGCACACACGCAGATAAGCACACAGTCACACGCTAAAATAACCGCTACAGCTTGATTAGCAGTGGGTTGCCTGTGAAAGAAAACAGGAGGCACTTTAAGTTCTGTTTTAGTTGTTCATTTGCAGCGTCGTCCTACTTTTCCACAGAATTTATGTAAATCAAAGTCTGTCCTGCAACCTGACGCCTGACTCCTCTGGCAGGCGTCACATGATCCTGAAAGCGAGGCGGCTTCTGCGTCTTGGCGTTGTTCTGCCAGCCTCGTGATCTGAAACACTCACCTCAGTGACAGGGTGTCGCCAAAAGAGAGTGCTTATTACCTTCTAGAAAAAAATGCTGTCCCTCTTTATTTGTTAGAAGAAAAAAAATGTTTTATCTCCTCCCCCTTGTTAAGTTTGAATAAAATGATAACTGCCTGTGGTTACATTCCAGGTAATCTCTGCCAGTGATCCACTTTCTCCGGTTATCATAGCATCACATGCTTCTTCTTTGTCTTTGATGTTTCTGACTAAGCAAAAAAATAAACTGGAAAAAAGGGATCCACATTTCGATTGCAGAAGTGATGCTTGGATCTAAGTCAGGTGGCTTTATGGATCTAAATGGTTCTCCCAGTTCTTTGTAAGAAGCCCTTTGTCACCTGTTGGTTTGAACTTTGTCTCGTCTTTCTAATATCTGACACGAGTAATTACTTTGAGGTAGTTTATTAGTGGCACCCTTCTTTACGATCTCAACATCAGCATGCTTCCCGGTCAGAGATACCTGTCCGCTTCTGCTTCTTTTCTGGTTTTAAATCAGTTAGAAATTAGTCTTAAGATTGATTAATTCCATAGTGACGGGTAGAGTGTTTCACAGTGAAATCCGTGTTAATGTCTATTCCTTCTAACATATCAGGACAGGGGAATTGCAGGTCACGCTGCTTGATTAAAATAAAAGATCCCGCCTTACAGTAACTAACCATGGGAAAAAAAGAGATTAACTATTTAAATAAATATTTTGTAAATCTGTTCTTCAACTAAATATTTTATGATATTGTAACGAGTTATTTTAAAACCGTGTATTTTTATTGTACCATGAGATATGACGTTTGGCATCTTTCCATTTACTATTTATTACTATTTAAGTTACCTTTAACTGTGAATGGGTTCTCACCTTCTGGACTAAGCTACAAAGCCAAAAACAACTACTGTTGAAAGATCACCTCTCTTTAAAGGACTCGTTTGACATTTTGGAGAAGATGTTTGCTTTCTTGTTGACGGTTGCACATTTTGTTTTTTTGCTTTTTTCCCCCTTTATTGGCACATTTGATATATTGGCACCAAAATTTAGTTATTGTCCACAATCCTCAGTTTAAGAACCAAACAAAAATACTACATTGAATCAGCAAAAATGATGAAGTTGGCAGTAACATTTACTGTTGTTGTATTAATTTTGTGCTGCATAAATATATACAAAAATAATTAAACCTAAAAGACTTTTTAATAAAGACTTTTTGGCTTCATTAACACAGATGATGCAGCTCATAATGGTTTTGCTCATCTTAACTGCTTTGTAACTTCCTGGGTACGTCAGTTTGTTTGAACGAACTTGTACGCTGATTATGTTGTGTATTAAAAATGTGAAACAGTTGTCGTCAAGCTGCAAAAAAAAAAAAATGTAGTAAAAAAGTACATTAATCTTGAAATTTTGAGGCCCTGAAGTAGCAAAAAAAAAAGGTTGAGCTATTGGGAAATGCACTAATGTGGTACCCGCCACACTATGCTAGGTCAGCCCCTTTCTGCACATGTGGTTAATTATAGGAGAAGCAAGTGGCCAGTAGCCTACCTCAGCATCAGACGAGAAGCAGGGTAAAGGTCTTGGTTTAAAAGAAAAAAAAAAAAAGATGGAAACTTCCTACCAAAACTTTAAAAAAAGTGAATTTCTCCTGATCATAACCTCAACATGTTCCCATCCGTAACCCCATCCGGTCGTCCTCTAACCTTCCACCTGCCTGGCTCTTGGCTCTAACAGTCTTCTCATCTGGCTTTAAGTTGGCAAGAAAGCAGATGGTGGATTTCCCAAAATGTCAAACTGTCCTTTTCAATTTGTACTTGCAGGTTTGGGCTCCAGTGAGGTCAGGGCCCGTAACCTGTAATCTCCTTTAGCTTCGAGGGCATCCCTGATCCTTCTTTAAAAGGTTCGAATTGAAAAACACGATGCCTCCTAATAGGTGATCCCTGGATTGTCTTTTCAGGTGTAGTGTATTAAGCAGCTCAAACATAATGTTAACGCCTGAGAGCTAATATTACTGTCACAGCTAGTCTGCAGCATAAATTACTCACTCCGATGCCGACGTCCATGTGTACAGATTTGTCGAGCCTTTGTAAAGCACAAGGAGGACGCTGGGATTTTCTTTGTAAAGATGCTTTCATAAGTAGTTTGATATAACATCAATGATGTTTCTGTTCATTTGTGCTTCGAAACCAACCAACTCCATGAGTGTGTTTTAATGACTTACATCAGGTTCAGCGTCTAGGTATGGCTTCATGTCTGTCGTCATATGGATGGTATGACACTGTAAAATAAAGTGACTGGAAAATGTTTATTTCTTTTAACATAAAATTTAACTTTGGAATGTAACAAACAGCTGTCTGTGTTTCTTTCTGTGTTTAAAAAAAGAAGTGTGATTTTTTTTTTTAATCTATAACACTGGCCACTAGATGTCTGCATTCACCCCCAAAACAGCTTAAATGTGGCGTTTGAAAGTGTTTTATATATTAACGGGGAACTTACACACTGGATGAGTTCACACCAGCAATACAGTATGATTAAAAATCATAATTCTAAAAGACCTTATTTAATTAGTTTTTACCATAACTTTATTATTAAAGTTACCCTTTTTCTAAAAAAAAAAAAAGTGTTTTGTTTTTGTTTTTGTTTTTGTTTTTAAATATATGTACTTATTTTGCCTGTAAATATTTGCATATAAATATTGGGAGGCAAGAAATGAGAAAACAATGTAGGATCACAGGATTACTCACCAAAAGGCTGAAGTTGTAGCTTTTTATACATGATATAAGTTATCTCAAATAATAATAATAAAAAAATATTTCTACTCTTCACATGCTTAGATGTTCTCCGGATTAAACACTTTCATTATTGTCCATTCAGTTATTTGTGGCTTTTAGTTTAAATAAATTCTTCTCTAATAAAAAAAAACTTTTTTTCACATAACTTTGTTTTTGAATACAAGTTTTAAGATATGACTTAGTTAATACAACGTAAAACAAAATAAGCTGAAGTAAAGTAGACATGGTCAAGTTGCTGAAGTTCAAATTAGGCATCAGAATGAGGAGGAAAAGGGATTTAAGTAACTCTGAATGCGGCACGGTTGTTGGTGCCAGACAGGCTGGTATGAGTAGTTCAGAAAATGCTGACCAGCTGGGATTTTCCCACACAACCATCTCTACTGTTTACAGAGAGTGGTCCAAAAAAGAGAAAATATCCAGTGAGCAGCAGTTCTCTGGGGTGAAAATCTCTTGTCGATGCCAGAAGTCAGAGGAGAATGACCAGACTACTTCAGGAAGGTGACAGTAACTCAAACTTGTAGAATATTAGAAAAATGTGCCTTGATTTCTGTTGTGACATTCAGACGGTCGGTCAGAATTTGGTAAAAACATCATCAAAGAACGGATCCCCCCTGCCCTGCATCAGCAGTTCACCCTGGTCGTGGTGTGATAGTGTTGGGAGTATTTTCTTGGCACATTTTGGGCCCCTTTGTACCAACTGAGTGTCTTTTAAACACCACAGCCTACCCGAGTATTGTTGCTGACCACATTCATCCCTTTATGATAACAGTGTACTCTTCTTCTGATGGCCACTTCCAGCAGGATAATACGCCATGTGGAAAAACTAATCTCAAATCGGTGTCTTGATCTTGACAGTGACTCCATTGTACTCAAATGGCCTCCAAAGTCACCAGATCTCAGTCCAATAGAGCACTCTTGGGATGTGGTGTAACAGAAGATTCACATCATGGATGTGCATCCAACAGATCTGCACCAACTGTGTGACGCCTTCACGCCAATATGGACCAAGATCTCAGAGGCATGTTTCCATAACTTTGTTCAGTCAAAGCAGTTCTATAGACAAAAGGGGGCCCGACCCCAGAATGAGCAAGGTGTGCCTAATGAAGTGTCTGTCGAGTGCACAATACCATAAAGTGCCTTTAAAAAGTAAAAAAGCTCAAATTCAGTATAGTAAATATACAGTAAACACTAATGTACAGTGTCTTTTTAATATATAATAAAATATATATTTAATCTATTATTTGAATATTTAGTATCATATATACAGTATGCATTTTTTAAACATATATATTAATTATATTTGTATTTATTTTTATTCCATACAATATTTTATTAACTATACACTGGCCTTTGTATTACAGCAAAATGTTATTGACTGTGTGACTACAACAGAGTAGTAATCCCCACTGGTTTAAAAGCGAGCTCTTATAAAACTTTTTTATTTGTGAGCGACTGTATAAACATCACTGAACTGGGCTCCAATATAAATACAGATTGTGTAATAGGAAGTCTGTGTAAGCCTGCTCTGGCATCTCTGTAAACTTCAGCCCTTCCCATTACCTTTAAAGGAGTGTGTACCCTGAACTAAATATGGACATGCACTTTCACAGGATTTCGAAGAATGTCCCAGCCTCACAGTCCACTTTGATGATGCGAACCTCTCACAGTTCGTCACTTGTAACCCTCGCTGCAAGACTCTGAGACCAGCCTCTTTGCACCAGGATTGATGCCTCTGGTGGCTTTTTGGTGAGTGGGACACGACACAACAGCAGGACATCAACACATAGGAATAGTCAGCTTATGATTTGAATTTAAATTGAGGGATTTGCTTGTGCTAGCATCATCAGCACCTTTAAAGAAACAAACTCCGTGTGTCCTCTCCAGACCAGGACAAACCCAAAAACAAAGGCAAGATGTCCAGACGAAAGATGAAAGGCCTGACCCGTATAGGTCGCCAGGTCAGCGAAGACCCAGACCTGGACAACCTGCTGTCCACCCTCTCCCCCGAGGAAATAGAGGAGCTGAAGATGGACATGATGAAGGTGCCAGACATTAACCCCGAGGATGGGCTCATCATTCCAGGGGAGAGCCAACCTGCGCAGCCACCTATGAGCAACAATGTCCGGGATGCAACAACTATACAGAGAGACACCAAAGGGAGGCTCAGTCAGAGGGAACCATCACTTGAGGTTTGTGAGGAAATATGCTTTGGCTTTGACTCATGAGTGTTTTATGATGAAGTAAGATCTGCATCTCTCTCTTCATATGTATTTGAGCTCTCTTTGCCAGTTTTAAGACATAACCAGATTTAAAAGGAGCTATAAAATCAAACTGACTGATAGGTTACAGCATTGCATAATACCCAAAGCCCCATGGATAGCTTTCATGTCTATTTTTCATTTCACTTGAAGCAACTGGACCTCACGCACCCCGAGTCCCATCAGCTTAAAAATAGTAGTCCCCAGAGTTGACTCCTGTGCCAGGAAAAGCAGTGAGTCCCCATCTATGGCCTGTCTACATCCACTCCGTACCCTTAATCGTCATCTCCCAAGCAAGCAAAGCACAAGCATCTTCTCCATGAGGCATTTGTGTAATTAATTGGAGATGCTACACAAATTTTATTGTCAGTAGTTTGTCTGTGAGGGAGCATGATTTCTATCAGTTTGTGTGCTTAAAAGAGAGACACTTAAGTGGTTGGAGCAGCGGCTCTGCGGAGCTTCTTAATCCCAGCCTGGTGGAATTCCTTGGTTGATTGCTCCTACGCTCACTACCTTTTAAGGATGCATCTGCCAGGGCCACGGCCTCACACAGCAAAACAGATGGAGGCTCACAAATCAAACACTTAGAAAGCTCCTCACTGCAAATGTATCCCTGTGCTAAAAAAAATGGATCCTTGTCCTTTTGCTGAGTGTAAACACACATGCCCTATTGTGAGACGCTGTTGTACAATAAAAGACAGCACATCTGCACGATCAGATGTCTTATCATACTTTACATGTCATGCAATATTTGCTGTAAGTCTGTGCTACTACTTTTTCTGTGCTCTGTAGCTTATAAATTGAGACTCTGCTGTGATTTATTGTGTTTACAGCGCCGCAACATTTGACATGCTGCTGTTCACAGAAGTTAAATGACCCATGTAATTTTTTGTTTAGTCATACTGATGAGGAAAAATTTCCTTATCACACTCCTCATCTTCCTGCAGGGTGAGCCGAAGAAAGAGAGCCGGAAGCAGGAGTACCTGAGGAAGATGGGTCTCAGCCAAGAGGGGAATGACGACATGAAAGTGGGACTGCAACGACAAGCTAGTGTCTCAAATGAAAGAGATATCAAGGCGGAGGACAGAAACAGCAAAGGTCCTGAAAGTTCAAAGGAAGATGGGAGCTGGCGTTCAAGTCGAAATAGGAAGCTGGATAGCAGAGACAGCGACACAAAAGAGGAGGCCCATGAAAAAGATAAATATGAGGACAACAGGCTGAGAGACAGAAGAGAAAACAGAGTGAGCACAGGCAGCAAAACACAGGACATGATCTCAAAGTTACAGGAGAAAAAGGATGAGAGCAAAGAGAAAGAAAGGAGGGAAGACTGCAGGAGACGAGATGACAGCAAAACCAGAGACATCATCTCAAAGCTACGAGAAAAAAGCGAGAAAGATGTGGGCAAGGAAAAGGAGAGAAAAACGGAGAGTATCAAGACACAGGGGCTTGTCTCTAAAATGGTGGAGAAGCAGAGCAAGGCATCAGACAGCCAGCTTCAAGAGTGTAAACCAGAAGAGAAGAAGGCTAAAGCAGAGGA
Source organism: Etia nguti (assembly GCA_015106755.1). NCBI lineage: Eukaryota > Metazoa > Chordata > Actinopteri > Cichliformes > Cichlidae > Etia > Etia nguti. Next base: position 17,553 of record VUQG01009739.1, on the reverse strand, counting down.
GAAGAAATCTGAAGACAAAAACAAACCTGATGTCAAACTCGAACGACAACCTTCTGAGAAGGACGAGGTGAAACGTGACAAAATGGAGAAAAGAACAGACAGAGAAGAGTTAGTTAACCACAGTGACCACGTGAAAGAAAAGTTTAACAGTGAGCGGAAACCAGAGGAGAAGGCGCAAAGAGAGAACGGTAAGGTTAAGAAAGCTGAGGATAGTGGGAAACTTGCTAACTGTGCTTCCAAAAACAGCCCTAACAGCAAGGCGAAGGAGGCAGAGGAGGAAGACGAAGACTCGAGCATGTTTGATGAGCTCATGCAGCAGGTGCGAAGCAATGACCCCTCCCTCACTGAGCTCAACGTCAACAACTCAGAGGTCATCAAGACGAAAACGCTCATCGAGTTCGCAGAAGCTTTGCACAACAACACCCACGTCAAGACGTTCGCTCTCGCTAACTGCCGTGCGGACGACCATGTCGCTTATGCCATTGCCGGCACGCTCCGCAGCAACAAGACTATCACCAGCATCAACCTTGACTCCAACCATCTCACCGGGAAGGGCATCCTGTCTCTTATCCAGGGGCTGCAGCACAACTCCACGCTGACCGAGCTGCGCTTTCAGAACCAGCGGCACATCTGCGGAGGGAAGACCGAGATGGAGATGGTCAAGATCCTGAAAGACAACACCACCCTGCTCAAACTGGGCTACCACTTTGAGTTAGCAGGACCCAGAATGACCACGACAAACATACTGAGTCGCAACATGGACAGGCAGAGGCAGAAGCGCCTGCAGGAGCAGAAGCAGGCCCAGGCCAATGGGGAGAAGAAGGGAACACTTGAGGTGCCCAAGAGCGGAGGTGGAGGATCTCTGAGGAGTTCCCCCAAAGCTTCGCCTAAACCTTCTCCCATCCCTTCACCTGTGCCTTCGCCAAAACTCACTCCAAGAAAAGGAGCTGGAGGTCCAGCTCCACCACCACCTCCGCCTCCTCCTGGGGGTGGACCACCACCTCCTCCACCTCCTATGCTGGATGCAAACCGCCCAGGTGGTACAAAGAACTCAAGGGACCAACTGCTTGCCTCTATCAGAGGAACCAATATAAAACAGCTGAAGAAGGTACATCAGAAGGGTTGACGAAGAGGTTAGCTCACCGATGCTGTGTTTGGATTCACTAACTTTTTATTTTTCTCACAGGTGCCGGTGCCAAAGTGGCTGCAGTGATATTTCCTGCTGGAATATAAAGTGAAGAAGAAGAGCGGGGAGAACAGACATCTCACCAGAGGGTTTCTAGGGGATAAACTTTATAAATTCCCCGGGCTGGTTAAAGTGCAGTGGGGCAGGTGAAGACAGTGAAACGTGAGACGATTGGATGAACAGCCCTCACTATGAGTTCTCTCAACAACACTGGACCAAAAAGACTCTGTGGAGAATGAGTGATAAAGGGCAGAGAGTGCCATGGGTTTGAGGCTGTTTGTCTTCCATTCATACTGACGCTTGGCTGGTTATTTGCACTAGATAATATGAGGCTGATCATATAACATGTTGGCTTGTATATGCATCTGAATGTGAGTGTGTGGGGGAGTGTGTGATGAGCTTAATAAGAGATTCGAACAACTCTATAAAACTCTAATATTCAAAAGTATGTAATTGAGATTAATTTGAAAAGTTATTTATTTGTGGAGAGGGAATCCACCATATCAGCTGTAAATCTGTAAATCAAACTGGGAATATCAGGGAATTAACAAACATGGCGGCCTGACTTAAGAAAATCTGGGTGGGTGGAGAAAAAAAAGGTCAAGGTGGTCTTTGATTGTGTGACTCAAATCTCAAGACATCTCAGGCAGGTTTGGAAAGCAGCCCAGTGGAATCCTGGGACATGACGAATGAGTCTTACCATGGAAATAATTACATCATGCATTTTATCAGGAAGTGCAGGAAGATAAGTTTCAGCGTCTGATGTTGCGTTTTGTGCAGAATCATTCTAGCCTGGGTTTTACATCAAAATGTCCGAAACACCATTAAATCAACACTACTGTTGGTTAATGTGCTATTTAAAAGTGAATATCAGTTCTAAAGGAAATTTAATGTGATTAGTAAAAACCTGAGTGTTGTAATGAAGCACATACATTCTTACACATGTTTTCTTACAGAGCCTGTATGTTTTCAATAAAAGATTCTGCTATGTTTGCAAGTTTAATGTTACCCGTCTGATAGAAGTGGTTGGAATGTTTTAATAATCTGTTATTATATTATAATTTTTAGCTACAATAAATCAAATTATGTATATGATAATGTCATTAATTCTATATATATGTGCATATGATTATATTTGTGTGAATATAGTTGTGCTCAGAAGTTTACATCACTGATCATGGGCATGTTTCAGGCTTTTAATGATTTCTTTGAACTGTTCTTTATCCATGGTGCAATGATTGTACAGCACACAGCTTTAATTACAAGAACTGGGTGCACAAGTTTTAATTTTTCTGTGGTCTACACGGGGTCAGAATTATACATACAGGCTCAAATATATACTTACACCTCAATAATTATTGGTTAAATGTCCCTTAACATGTTTGGTAGGCATCAGCAAGCTTCCAGCTGGATATTTGACCACTATTCTTGGCAGAATTGGTAGATTTTATTTAAATTGGTTGATTTCCTGGCACAGACCCGGCTTTTAAGCATTGCCCACAACTTTTCAAAAGGATTGAGATTTAGGCTTTTATTAGTTTTTATGTGTGTTTAGAAGTATTGCCTTGTTAAAAGGACCTACTTTGTCCAAGTTTCAACTTTTTGGCTCCTAATTTGAGGTGAAATTAAGGGATTTGTAGGTAGTCCTCCTTCTTCATTTTTCCATCCACTTTGTGCAATGTACCAGTACCACTGTCAGCAAAAAAGCCCAGAGCATGATGCTACTGCCACCATGCTTGACAGTTGGTACAGACGTCTTTGGTTTGAAAGGCTCACCTCTACTCTTTAAAATATAACTCTCGTCAGTGTAGCACAATAGGTCAATCTTTGTCTTGTCTGACCATAAAACTTTGCTCCAGAAGGCATTTGGTTTGTCCATGGGATCAGCAGCAAATTTCAGTTGTGCTTTAAGATGTTGATTTTGGAGCAGGGACCCTCTCAGTCAGTGGTAATGGCATGTTGAGAAATGGTTCCATGAAACGTTCCCAACTTGTATAAATCTACAGTTCTCCTCAACTTCATTGAGTTCTTTGGTCTTTCCCATTATTCCGAGTATTGGTTTTCAGTGGTTGCTGTCAAACAAATGCTTTTTATGCTGACAAAGAGGAACTACCAGTTGTAATCTCTCATTAGCAAGGAGCTAATAGGCCTCGGCCTTGTCAAGTTAAAAGACACTTTAAAACCTTCAGCCGCACTTATTATAAGGTTTGAGTCTGTGTCTGTTTTCAGCCTGTGTGTATAATTTTGACCCTGTGTGTATTAGAGAAAATCCCCCCCAGAATTCAAACCCAATTCCTGCATTTTAAAGTAATTAAAGATGTATGATGTACAATCCTTTCACCCTGGAAAAGGAACAGCTCAAAGAAATCCCCAAATGATCATCAAATTCATGCTTTTGATGAGTGTATGGAACCTTCTGACCACGACTGTATATACATTCAAAAATGCAATGGCTTGTACTCACATCAGGATTTTACAACATCACTATGACTTTTGTAGCTAGTTGGGGTCCAATAACTTACTTAGAGAATGGTGGAAACTTGTGGTGTCCATATACCAAAAAATACCTTTCCAGGAAAGCAGGAGGCCTCTCGTGTCTCGTAGTTTAACTACTGAAATAAACATGGATTCACATTTTTTAAATTTATTATGTATCTGCATTTCTTGATGGATTCATTTGAAAAAAATTGCAAGGCAGAACATTTACCAGACACAACACATTATATCAACTAGCGAATGTTTTCATAGCATGTATATCTGTACTTCTGCAGTGGACCATGAAGAACTTTTCTTCTATCTGTTGCTCTTTACATAATGTGTTTAAAGCTACGTGGAAACACTGGGAGCTGTCTAGTGTCCACCCACCAGCTGGAAAGGTAGCCATCATCCAGAGAAAAAAGAGAGCAGCAGCAGCAGGCCAGTTTATCTCTCTGTAGCCTTGCCTCAGTCTCTGCATCCACAAAATGCCTATATTTGGTCATTTCTCAATGAGGGCTTGCTCTGTAAGTCATTCCTTTCTCGTTCCTAATAATGGGCAGTGAGCCAGCCTTCTGTCTTTTAGCTGTAGCTGCTACTCTGACCAATAGTCTCAGAAGGAGGAAAAAGAGGGGAAGGAATGAAATGTTGAGATTACTGGTTTTCAGTGCCATCAGAAGGGCTCTAAGTACATTGCATTGCTATTACTAACAAAACACTAGGAGCACAGCAGAGTGTGATTATTTTGCTATGAAGATTTCTATTTGTGTTGCAGAACATCTAAAAAGAAAAACTTTTATTAAGTGTTCTTTTGTTTTTCTACCTATTTTTTATCCTTTGTCACTGTAAATAAGGCTTTATGTGATGAGTGTGAAATTGCTTCTGTTGATAGAAATGTCAAATCTATCCTATACATGTCTGGCTGTCCTTTAATTTGCTTCATGTTGCTTATCGAATTGTGAATTAGCAAACATCTCAAGTACAATGTGCCATCTTTGGGCTTTTATTATTTTACAGCTTTATTTTGTGTTGTTTTCAAAGGATTGCTTAATACATCTATAATAAGATTCTTACCCCACTGAAATGTTCACAACAAACTGTGAATTATTACATCATTAATTGTGGCAGTACTCAGGTGGGGTTTATTTTTATTTTTATGTGCTCTGGTTTCTTGTTTCTAATCGTGTAGTTTTTCATGTTGTCATTCTGCACTTTCTGTTCCTGTTATGTTTAAGTATTCTGTATCCACTGAGTTATTTAGTCTTTTCAGTGCTTTCTTATATTGACTTGTGGTCATTATTTCAGTTATTCATTCCTCTTTTATTTTGATAGTCTTTTGTATCTCTTCTCTTGCAATTAGTTTAACTTCCTGTTTTGGTTCAATGGTGTCTCATTACACTCATGTTTCCGATTCCCCTGATTATCTTCCATGTGTATAACTAGTCCTGACTCCATTGAACTTTGCTGTTTGAATTCCATGTTTTCCCTGTCTGCTGTTAGATTCAGTTTGCATTCTTCTGATTGACTTTTGCATTTCTGGATTTCAGCAATAACCTTTAATAAAAGCTATGTTTTTAGTTACCTCTGCCTGCCTTTGAGGAACCTGTTCGCAGGGGCGGCTACAGATTTTTTTTCATAGGGGTGGCCATATGGGGGTAGGGTTGCCATCTGTCCCGTTTTAGCCCGGAGCAAATTTTGGGGGGTGGCCAGTGATGTAAACCTTTACTTAAGTAAAAGTCGATTTAGAATAGAATAGAAATAAAGATCTAGACGAAATTAAAACAAAATAAATAGACAAAATGAATAGTAATAAAGACCTACACAAAATTAAAAAAAGACAAAATAAATAGAAATAAAGATCCGGACTTCAATATCAGTTAAAAAAGAAAACAGCATCAAATTAAAATACTCAAGTAAAATACAAGTACCTTTAAAGTCTATAGTGCTTGAACAATTCTACCTATTTACTTTACACCTTTGATTACGAGATATTTTTGGGTAATTCTGTGGATAGGTTTACGAAATAGGCTGCAATAACTTTAATAAACTCTCACAGGACAGGAGCCTGAAGCTCGTCCTTCACCCCTGCATGTTCTGTAACTTTAAGACATGACGTTGTCTATAGTGTCGTTACGTCTGGTGTTCGATAATCGTTACGTCAGGCGGAACAGCAAAGAACAAAATGGAGGAGTATGCCAGAGAGCCATGGTGAGTCCTAAAATTTAAATTAATCCGTTTTCCGCACTGTTTCAGCGTGTACTGCGTTTTGAATGCATGCCATGTTAGTTGTGTGTGAATGTTTTTATTTTATATCACGCGACACGACCGAAACACCTCGAAACCGGCCGGCTAACTGTGGTTAGCAGAAATGCTAACTTCGCATACACAAGTGAAGGTAGTTTGAGCTAGCACTGCGTCGGCACGGCTAAATCACGTTGTGACCTTGTCGGTTTTATTGCCACATGTCATTGCTTTAAATTTACTGACCCCACAAACCGGTGCTTAAAAAATGCATATAACATCTATTGTAAACGCTTACTGGTAGCCATTTGGGAAAAGTTGGAGTGGTTATTTTATTATTATTTTGCTTTGGCGCACAAGTAAGCTAATTAGGTTAGCTACTTGTGCGCTATCTAGACTGCAGCCTGATGACTTCAGCTAGCTTGAGACATGTCCTGTTCAAATGGTTTTTGAGCTTTTAACAGCCTCACTGAGGATTTAAAATACATGTTTTTACAGTTACATACATTTTTCCCGGCGGCTGTCCTCGTGTATGCGTATTTTGGATTAGGTTTAATTTATAACAACCGTGAACTAAATAAACTTTTTAAAAGTTCAGAAAGGTTGGCCTGGTTCGCTGTTTTTCTCCCACGTATTTTTAAAAAATATTTTGGCCAGCTTTTAATAACAATTTAAGATCGCTTACGAATGGTCAAAAACACGGGACACAAGGTTACTGTCCTTCAGTATCACTGCAAAATGTTCGTTTCGTGATTTAAGATAGAAAGTAAGTGATAAGTATTGTAATGCATCTGTTTAACGTAAACGAATGACACGAGTAAAATAGAAGACCCAGTTTTACATGCAATATTTAAAACGGTTACATTTGCCTGATTTTGACCAGAAGTCATATTACGTTGTCCATTTAACCATGTAAGCCTGTTCTAATAAAGTCATATGTGAAAAGTAAACGGGCACTGTTGTTGTTTAAATTTGAGATGCAGCCATGTGAAGTATAATCCTCACTGCTCAGACCTTGTGTTGAAATAAAATGTTGTAATGCTGGTGTAATGCTTCATGTTTTACACTGGGTCAGAGGTGGTCATTAACATAGGACACACAGAGAGTGACCCTGTGTGTGTGTGTGTGTTTTTCTTCATCTACCTCCATCTAACCCTATTCCTAACATCGTTTTCTGTCACACCAACCCTCTGCATGTCCTCCTCCACTACATTGCCCCTCTCTGTGGGTTTCTGCTTTTGCTCATGTCTGGCAGGTCCATATTCAGCATCTTTTTTTTTGTCAAGTAAATAAATATATATATATATATACACACACACACACACTAACCATCCACAGCACATGTTCAGACCATCTCTGCCTTGCCTCTCAAACTTAGTTTCTGTTTAAACTGAGCTTTCGCTATGATACAAATTTCTAATCCTGTCCATTCTCTCTCAGTTCGCTGCCGATGAAAACCTTAACATCTTCAGCTCAGCCTCCTGTCTTTTTGTTATTGCCACTGTCTGCTCATCATACATCATAGCAGGTCTCACTACTATTCTCTTGTAAACCTTCCCTTTCACTCTTGCTTCTGTCATAAATCAGCCGTGACACTAGCCTCCATCACCACCACCCCGCCGAGTCTCTTCTTCACCTCTCTTGTGCACTGTCGGTTGCTTTTGGATGGTTGGCCCCAGATATTTAAACTCATCTGACTATTCTTCACTACTTCACTGTTACATCGGTCTCCCTCTCAAAGGCCAAGTCTCTGTGTGTGTATAGTTAGATTTTACGAGTGTTGATATTCAGATGACCTATATCTTATTGTCATATTACCAGTAATAAACTAGTTCTTGTTCCTTTACCTTTGGATTAATTTAGACTTACAGGGAACATTAAGAGATTGTTATGAATGTGCAATGAGAGACCTCGAATATCATGACATTATTAACTTAAACTAAAATGTCTGTGTTCTGCTTTTAGCCCTTGGAGGATTGTGGATGACTGTGGGGGAGCTTTCACCATGGGAGCTATTGGGGGAGGAATATTTCAGGCAGTTAAAGGTTTCAGAAATGCACCCTCGGTAAGTTCAGGGACTGTTTTCTGGCCTCAGTCAAAGCTGACATTCAAAGTACTGTCCTTGGGGTCGGTCACTCAAAGACACTTGATGATGAAGCAGTATTTCTTTTTAACACAACTGAATTTCAAAGACACTCTTGCCATTTTTCATCTTATGTTATCCGTCATAATCTGAAAATTCTGGATCTTTGGTCCCAGAAATCCTGACCTGACAGTGAATTTCCACTGATGCATGTTTTTTTTGTCTCTCTTTTTTGTAGGGGATGAGCCACAGAATGAGGGGTAGCTTAACTGCTATCAAGACCAGAGCCCCACAGCTCGGGGGTAAGAACAATTGCTGAACTGTTTCAAAGGTCATTTCTCTTCCTTTGTAAAGAACATGGGCTGTAGTCAGCAGCGTGTTGTACATCGTCTGCAGTTCCGATGGTGACATGTTAATCTTGGGAAATATTTCTGCTTCGTATATTAAAGTAATTATCATTTAATTAAATAAGCTGCTGTTGGAGCCCGAAAGGGATAATCTGTGTGCAGAATTTTTAATACTTTATTTGCTGTTGAAGTGTGTTACTGGTAGAAGTCTTGTGTAAATATGTGACGTGGGTGATTGCTTGACAAAATGACAAGCATATCTTCACTGATAACTTCTTCAGCTGATGCAAATCTTTTCTTTGGGGTGTTGCAGGTAGCTTCGCAGTATGGGGAGGCCTCTTCTCCATGATTGACTGTGGTTTAGTAAAAGTGCGAGGGAAGGAGGATCCATGGAACTCGATAACAAGTGGGGCCATGACAGGAGCTATTCTTGCTGCAAGAAGTGAGTAGTCAACAGAAAACTTGCATACTTCATATAAAAAGCAAATTTGCTTTCACATGCATGTCCACATTTATCACAACCCCTCCTGAGTGTGAGATTTTCTGGCTTTTTACTTCAGTGGCGTCTTGTGGGAGTTTCTTAAAAAAGAAACAAAAACTACAACAGCTGGTCCAGTAAATCCAGTTTACAGACTTTCCTGCAGTCAGTATGAGGAAATTGAGTTGTTGGTTCTTGTAACTGGTCTGCATATTTTCATATTTTTCTACTTATAGATTAGTTTTTGCATCACTTTCTGGTCATTTTGCTTACTTTACTGGAGCAGAAAAGCTTGAAGCTTATTTGTACAGGGACTGTAATTCTGAACAACTTTAACAAAAGATTGAAAACACAGAAGTGGTTTACACATTCGCCTGACAACCAAAAGATTCCCAGTTCCAGTGGAGTTGCGTCAGGAATGGCAACCCTTTGTGAATAAGCGAGCAGCCGGAAGTGGCTACATACCTTTTATTGAAACGCATTATAATAAGTTTTATCCAAAAATAGTGGATTAAAACCGATACAAAAATAGACAGGGGGAACATTTTCTAACATACAGTGCCATCTCACTCTTGTTGAATTTACCTTTTAAGTGCAGAAATGAATGTTTTATGTGATTTTAGTTAACGCTTTTGGTTTGTCCATAGATGGACCAGTAGCCATGTTTGGCTCTGCCGCCATGGGAGGTATCCTGCTGGCATTGATAGAGGGCGCTGGAATCCTGCTTACTAGGTTTGCCTCTTCACAGTTTCCAACT
>VUQG01009736.1:1563-12242 GCA_015106755.1 Etia nguti | reverse complement strand
ACACACACCCATATACTGTTTTCAAACTCCATTGCAGTTTATTTCACACCTCAAACCTTTTGTAAACAATTAAACAAATAAAAGTAAACTGCAATAAATTACTGCAATAAAATAAACTACTACCTCTTTTACACCACAGCCACACCTACACGGGTATTTTTTGAAAACGCAGCTTTTTTTATGCGTTTGGGCTTTTCGTCCACACATAAACGGCGTTTTGGATCACTGAAAACAAAGATTTTTAAAAACTCCTGCCAGGGTGGAGATTTTTGAAAAGTCAGTTTTTGCGTTTACCTTGTGGACGAGGAATACAGAGATTTAGTCACGCAACGTCAAAGCTGGGCGCCTTTTTTGACGTAGCGCTGCCATGTTATTGTTTATATGAGACGAATTTCTACAATGGCGGATAGAGACAAAATACTGTTGCTGTTAATCTTACTATCTGCAGTTTTTGCATGCTTACATATACACACGCAGTTACTGTCCCTCCATTTAGAAAGACAGAGGCGTCAGAGGGAACTTTGGAGGTGGCGTCTACATTCAGAACAAATTCTGCCGGGGATACCTACCTTGGCACCACCATTCTGCAGGTGAAGCCAAAGGCAAGATATGCTTTATCATAGTTTCTAGTCTTTGGTTTGGAAACATATTTGGCGATGCTTCATCTTCTGCTTTGCGTTTGTGTGGGAGCCCCGTCAAAGACCTGTCCATTATGCTAGCAGTGTCCGAGCATTCTTTTTTTTATTCATTTATTCATACCGTTCAGGAATGGCTGATCTAATCAATCAATACTGTAGTTTAGCATGCCAGAGTGTTGCTGTAAACATTATTTTTAATTGACTCCAATTAATACATATAAATGCCTATTCTAACATCTATGAACAGCTTTTTTAAAATAGGTTTATAATGATGTGGGGCTTAAAATGCTGATCTAAAAAAAACAAGCAATGTCTTGTACATAAAATGAGCTTTTAAATGTGTCAGTACTGTACAGGACTGTAGTGGACGAGACCTTAATCGAGTCAGACTGTTGTTGACCTGGTTGTGGAAACTATACTCGTGTGTACAGTGAGTTTTAGTCTCATGGCCAAAACTCAGCTGAAGTGAAGACAGTGGTTCTCAGTGCTCAGCACAGAACGATGGACAAGTGTTGCTTTATGCTGCTCTGTGTGTGCTTGTGTGTGTGTGTATGTTTAGGTATAGCAAAACGAATTAGTGCATTCGACCTTTAAAAAATAAATAAATGCCCTCTATATCAGAATTTTTACCTTTTTTTCCTATTTTCTGACACATGAGTATCAAGCTGGTTGTGTATAGCTTGAGAAACATAACTTTGTAACTTAACTCAAACCACAGGAAGTGACCTAAAATGTTTGATGGCATATGGAAAAATATGCTGACTTCTGGTACACAGGTGGCCTTTTTTAGACAGCCTGGACTAAAATGGACTCGGAGTAAGCTGCCTCTCGACAAGTGCTCCTTCTCCATTTGTCATGATGTATATTCCCAAACTGCACAAAGTAAAATTGCACTGAAAAAATGCAAAAGTGTACACACTTCCATCAAACTGCTTAAGCCAGTGTTACTTTAACAAGCCCAGGCTTAAAGTTGGGTCAATTATAAAACAAAATACGAGGATAGCTGCCCCTCCCTGAGCCTGGTTTTGCCTGAGGTTTCTTCCTGTTAACAGGGAGTTTTTCCTTCCCACAGTTACCAAATGCTTGCTCATAGAGGGGTGGTTGTAATTTGGTGTTATAGAAATAAAACCAGAATTCAAGTCAATTCAGTGTACAACAGGAAACACACAGCATCAGTTTGGCTATCAAACGTCATCCACATTAAATACTGACACATCACTAGCATCATAAAGTTGGTGCATTAATTAATAGCAGTGACTTATCAAGGTTGGTTTTGTTTGGGGGGGGGGGATCTTGCTGTCACCACACAAACAGCACTAAAAAAAAAACTTGAGCTCTACAGCAGGTGTATTCGTTTGATATTCAGGTTGAGACCAGGTGTGCGTTAATCGCTTATGACACAATGAAACCGCACATAAAGAGCAGGTAGCTTTTGTGTGTCTGCCAGGAGACACTTTGCAGGTGTGAAGCAAAAACCCAAACGCAAGTCGTTCATCCCGTCATCAGAGACAGCCTCTGTCCACTTACTCCATCGTAGTTTCGTTTAATGCAGTATATTCTCCCCTTTGCGACACTATTAAACAGCAACATGTGAGGACATTAGCCTGCATCACAGCTGAGGCTTTTTCTCTTTTTTTTTTTTTTTCTCTCATGGAATTAGAAATCTCCACTGGTGTGCAGCTTGATAACATTTTCTTCCTCAGCCAAACTGGCGGCAGCAGGTGTCAGACTGTTGTTTTCCTCTGAAAGGCTCTATCAGTATTTTGACAGATGTGTTGTTCTCTCACCATGAGAGTGTGGGCCCTAGCCCCCTTGCTGTTCACCGAGTTAGCAAAGCTTCATGCTTTCAGTTCAAATGAGATGACATCATTATTCATGTTATTCATAGCCCAGAGTCACAAGCTCCACTACACGAGTAGCCGGATCAGAATTAGATTTGCTACACGTAAGAAGTCAAATGGCTTTTTTTTTTAAAACTTCATTTAGTAGAAGGTTAACAGGATGGAGGGGCAAAACACAACAAAAAAATGCAATACCAAAACAGAAACTGACAAATTTCACTTTTTGGAAAAGGCAGAGAAGCTATTTCTTGTTTGTTGTCATAAAGTCCCTGGCAACAGGTTGATGTCATTTCCTGTTTTAGTGTTACACTTTCATTAAAATGTCCTTTTGAACCCTGACAGCACACTTGAAAGAAGTCGGTCTGAGGAAACGGGCAGTGTTATAGCCAGGTCTGCATAACCCCTTACATTTGTGTTCAAGGCTAGAGTGGTTTGATTGTACTGATTTCTATGGTGTCACATTCAAAAATGATAGAGAAATAAATTCTCTAGACTTGTGTAAACTCCATAATACGGGCCCCTTCTCATTGGCTGTAATTCCTTAAAGCCTGGTTTCCAGTTTCCTCTTCAATCCTTTCAGACTCACCTAAATTTTATGCAGGAAGACTATTCAGACAAGTACAGAAACAGGAAATTACATCAGCCTGTCACAAGATACTTCTGTCCAATCACAAAGAAGAAAGTTTCCCTAATGGTTCCATATTAATGTAATGTCATGTTTTCTCAAATGTTGTGTTTCCTCTTTTATTATTTAGTTTTCACGCTTTTGTGTTTTGTGCTTCAGGATTAGAAACAGAGTGGAACATAACAGCTCCTAAACCCCGTCAGGCTCTCTGTTATTCAATTCAGTTTTATCTCCAGGCGCTTTATATTGTAAAGACCCTAGAGTAATACAGAAAAAAGCCAACCATCAACCGACCTCCCATGAGCAAACACTTGGTGACAATGGGAAGCAAATCTTCATTTCAACAGGAAGAAACCTCCAGCAGAACCAGGCTCAAGGAGGGGCAGCTGTCTGTTAATATTTAATTTTCTTACGTTACATTTTGGCCATACAGTTTTGTGTCCAACTCATAAGCTGAAGTTTATCTTGGCACACATTGGCGATAAACAGGGAACAGGAAACAGTAATTGTGGGGGCCTGAGGAGTCATGACTGCCTTCATTTGCACCTTTGATTCTACACTCACTCTGTCTGTGTTAATAAAGTCATCGCTGACTTAAACTGTGATGCCTCTTCTTCTCTCTGTTGTTCCTCTTTAGATGGTGCAGACCGCACATCAACAATATGAGCTGTGGACCTGAGTGAGAGCAGCAGGACGGCGCAGGTTTGGGGAGCTCTCTCACGATCACCTTGAGGTCACCAGCCCTTCCGTTCCCTCTCCCTGTAGCCAATGGTAGAGCTCAACCAAAGGACCGGGCGGGATCCAAGACACACTAGAGAGCCGACCATCAAACGGCTCACACAAGCTATCACACTGGCACCGTCCAACAGGCTGGAAAAACACACTTTCCTGCTCAGGCAGCACGCTCACAGTCACCTGTATGTGAGTGAGGAGAATGAAAAGCACCAAACGCGGCCTGGAAAGTGTGTGCAAACTTTCCCCTTTGCCCCACCCCCCACCCTGCCCTTCCCATGGAGAGGCCAGAAACAGTCTGGTCAGACTCAGCAGAAGAGAGATGCTGGGCTTTGGATCAGGGCTCAGTGAGACTTTCTTTCCCCCACATCGTCTGGTCCCTGCACATTGACCACAGCTCGTGGCATCTTTCAGATCATAACAGTACCTCAGACCCCAAAACATGATGAGATGAGCAGAGCCACAGGGATGCAGAAGGAAGCTTGGGATTTCCCAGACTGGTTTCAGCAGGATCACAGTGTCCAGGACGGTTTCGTGGAGAGCTCAAGAAGGCCTCTTGCTCAGTACTGGGTGGCAACAAACCTTTTTCTTTCTATTGTATGTATTTATTGTTTACATTATGATGCTACTTTCAGAGGGTACAGAAACATTTATGAATTTCAGGTATGATTTACATAATATATTCTGTAGAGCCTTGGCTTTCTACAAGCTTTACTTCCCACGAGTAGCCATCACATTAGTTTACAACCAACATGCTTATTCTTTATTTTGGCAGCCAACAACAAAGACATGTTGGCCTGAATATTAATGGGAGGGGAACGAGATGGGAACTTGAAAGAGATGGAGGTAACATGGAGAGGGATACGAGGAAGAAGGGGGATGTGGAGAGAAACACAGAAAGTAGTAGAAGAAAGAACCAAGCTGAAGTGATACTAGAAAGGGAAGAGGATGTTTAAAGGAGAGAGACATCAGAGGCAGGACCTTTGATTGGCTGGAGACGATGGAGGAAGATGATGTCACGTCTGATCGTGTCCTTGGTCTGTTCATGTGAGTGAGTGTAGCAGGAAATGGGTTTGGCACCGTCAGTTCATCCACAGCATGTACTGTATAAATGTAGGCTTTTATACATATATATATTGGGCGATTAATAAGTCAGTGGGATCTGTCTGCATGTTCAGATACTGGGGGTTAGTTATTTTTTTTAAAGCAGGGGAATATGCTTAAGCTGCATGTTTAAACTAAAGGAAGATTGTGAAATGTGGAGTGGAGAAGGTGACAGAAGAAATGGGAGGTGGATTTAGTTTCCACTCAGATCTTTTTTTTCTTTTCCTGAGAGGATTGCAACATTGGAGAAATGAAACACTGTCAATCCATGAAGGGAAGTTTTCCCTGAGATTGTCTCATTAGTGCTTACCTCCATCTGCTGGCCAATTGCAGTCATGGCGGGACAGATGCTGAAGTCCAGGGAGACACAGGCACTAAAGATGCCAGCAGATCAATAAAAACTCATCGGTGAACATTTGGGCAAATATCAAAGCTGGTTGGTTGCTTGTGTATCTTGGCCTTCTGTCAGTTCTGTCAGTGCAGGCCTACATCATATGAAAATTATTTTTGTTTTTATTCTAATCTCATGGTTATTCTGTGTCTTAATATTTATCCTCAGTTGTTTTGTGCCTGGAATCTAGACTTTATAGGATTAGGTTTATATTGAAATAAGCTGGTTAGGTTAACTCCTTTCTGTGCTGCTTTCAACCCAGCATGCGAGTCCTCAACCTGAATGGTCAGCTTTGAGGTTATTATTATTATTATTATTAGTATTATTAGTATTATTATTGTTTAGTTTATTAGTTTCTTGCAATTCTGTCATATTTCCTTTGTATCCTGCACTTGATATGATAATGTGAGACACTACAATCCAAATGTTCAAGGCTCGAGCAACAGTGCTTTGCTTTGGAGTCGGATCAAGCGGAGCAGACGGACACTCGTTCTCGACTGTAGCGTTACAGCCTCGCTGGACGGACAGACTGATGTTGTGAAGCAAAGCACAAAAGGTGGCAACGATGAACCCAGAGACAAAAAAAAAAAAAAAAGCTTCTGATGCCTCTCATTGACCTGTCTAAAGGTTGGAAATACAGTCTGGTCTGAAGTATCCCGCACACACAGTTCAGAGGCCATACAAGACTTTGTGCATGTTTTAGTTAATTTTTTTTTAAAAATCACTTGTTGTATGTTTCTCAAACCTTCCCGGAAACATAATCTGTTGATTACGATGGCATTAGAATCAGAATGACCCATTTCTGGCCAATAACAACTAGCAATTTGGAATCTTCAGACTGGTTTCTGATTTGATTAGTTTAACCAACTAATTACTAAGGCTTTGGTCCAGGCTTTTTAAAATTGCTGTCCATCGTCATTAGTCATATCGGTCACTACATAATTAGAAACTACTGGTATGTTTGGGAGAACCGAATTAAAAACACGCTCTGAGTGTGGGGCTTTATAAAGACAAAAACATGCATAAATTCTGCTGTGGCACCTCTCTGCAGCCCATCCTCATCCTGGCTGGCCGAACATGGCTTCAGATCTCGTGATGGCAGCTCAACACTGCAGTCTGGATCTGTGCACACACACATGATAAAGTGTGTGTGATGGTATGCATGTAGTCTGGTTGCTATGACCCAGATGGACACTTCAGGTTTTACTCAGTGTGGATTAAGAGTGTGTGTTTTGCTCTTGTACTCCGAGTCGTGTTTGTGAACAAAGGTTCCACCAAAGCGTGAGTGGGACACAAACCTCTTTCAGCCCTGAGCGGATGCCGCACCTTTGACATAGTCATTGTTTGTTGGTGCCCCTCGCTGACGGGCAGCATCAGGATGTCATCATATTCAGACTCTTTCAGTGTCACTGCCATATGAATCAGTACTTAAAGTAGAAACTACTATTTATTCTTTTTTCCTTTCTTTTTTTTGTTGTTGCAGAGGTGATGCTGATCATGTAGGTGTAATATTATTTAAAATACCATATGTATTAACATGTTATGGCTGGTGACCATACGTACATCTCAAATATTAACATAGTTATTGTGGACTGTTTTTTTTTCTTGCTGTTGTCGAACTACGATTTTGTTTGTATCTGTCATGTCATGTTAAGATGATTTTATTTTTATTTTTATTTGAAGCCGAGGTCAAGAACTGGTCCTTCAGATACATCAATCCATGGTCAGTTAGAAAGTTTCTCTTGTTTTCAGCATACAAAAAAAAAGTGTTGTTGTAGTGTGTGTGAGATCAGGAGGTAGATGGGTCCAGTGCGGGCCTTGCAGGCCGTGTCTTTCTTCGAGTTCTCTTTGGGAGAGCGAGGCTTCAAAGTTTCTGCATATGCCGCTTGTAAAGGTGGCGTTGCTCTAGTTTTCTCACTGTGGACAAATCTAATGAAAAGATCCGAGACCACATTCGACCATGTGTCAGTCCAATCATCAGTGCTTTCTGGTCATTTCCTGTCTGTGGCACTCAACAAGAAAAAAACAGCTGAGTACACACACAGTAAGATGGCATACTTGGAGTGGGGCGCTATTTTATGTGTTACATGCATTGAGTGAAAATACGAGTGGCGTGTTTGTATTCGTGTTGGTGGCTGTGCAGCAGTGCGGCTCGCTTTATGGCACCGAGGAGGAGGCTGTGTGAGGATTTGATGGTCATTGCTGTTTTTTTTTGTTTTCTTCTTTACGTGAGATGCGTTCATAATGAGAAAAGTTCTGCAGTCAGTCATGTAATCAAAGGGATTATTAGAAGTTTTTTTTTTTTGTCAGTATTTTTATGTACTTTTATATCGCTGTGCCATTATTTTTTTTTCTAGGTTATGGTTTTGAATTTAAAAAGTGCCATATTTATATAAATACTGACTGACAGCAAGTTCGTGTGATTTTTAACAAAATTGTACGGATTGTATTTTGAGCACAGAGCAGCACGGCAGGCCTCCACTTTCTGCTCAGCTGTGGTTTCCTGCAGCATCTGTGGGTCAGAAATACGAGTGTGAGGACAGAGGACATACCTGTGAGGGATGATGGCTCTTCACATCAAACCAAATGCTTTTCCTAAATGCATATCAGCTCTGTGGGTGTCCAGGAAGGCTTCTAGCGCTGTGCCCACTGCAGTATTAACAGCCAGATGACGCCTTGATATTCCAAAAACATTTAATGTACTTTTAAGTCAAGACATGTATGCTGTTTTTGTATCTTTTATTTCTGTCATAGATTCTGCAGTTTAGTACGTTTTTGTCAGCGTGGGATGCCAAGGTGATTTTTTTTTTTCTTTTTTTTTTCTTTTTTTTTTTGTAAATTCAGCAGCATCCATTCTGTAACAAAGTGTTACCGCTTGACTGTGCGCCTTTTACTTCATTTAGTTTTATTTTATCAAAGAGCCGATGTCCTGTATTGACTGCAGGCTTACGTATATATTTGACAAAAGAATATTGTATGTTTAATAATGAAAAAAAACACGAAAAGACACAAAAAAAGAAGGAAATACAGGGGAAAAAAGGAAATGGAGAAAATTGAGGGGGGGGGGTGTAATTTATATTTTAAAACTGCATGCACAAGGCTGGGAAAGTCATATTTAGAATAACAAAATAACAAATGGCAGTGCCTTTTTCTTTTTTGTACTCGAGACATTTAGCCCAAATGTAAGTGGTTTTATATGGACTTTAAAAACTGTAATGATACAGGATGAAATGCGCAGCAGGTGTGTGAGGTCACATTCACACTGCAGCCCTGACGTGTCAAAGTTCACATTAAGCTCCACTCATATTCATGTACAGGTGGGTAAAAAAACAAACATTAGCTTGATTAACTCTCTAAATCATATAGTTTTATGTTGTGTCCCAAAACCCTCTTATATTTGACGCTCAGTGAGGACAAAGACTTTTTGGTTGTTAAAAATCAGTAAGAGATTTTAAGCTGGGTGCAGCACTGATCACTCAGTCCATATCTGTGATATTCAGTGACACGTGTATGTAGAACTGCAGCTGACTGCTAGTTTTAATGCCACTTAATTACCTCATCACTTGTTTGAAGGGACAGAGAATAATATCCAGAATAACACAGTGATTTGTCTCACTGTGACTAACCGTGTAAAACCAAAGACACTCTCTGTTTGCCATAATGGAAGAGCTTGGTGCTTCCTGCTACCTGAGGCATCAGTTGTGATGTCATTGGGATGTTGGATCCTCACCTGGTGGTAACACGGCGCATGCTCACTCATGCAGTTATCCCATAGACTACCAATATATATATAAGTTGTTATCTGCTAGATTCCACATTGCAAACCCTTTGTCCCGGTCGAATTCCTCTTTTATGCATTTGTTCACATTGGGCCAGCCCACTCTCTTCTCTCCTGACATTCTCCGTTCATTTGAAACACACAGCTGCAGTCCGAAGTGCTGTTGCATAGACTTTGATTGGAGGAGGGAGACTGCTCCACCTGATTATTAAGTTAATGCAGCTTCCTAGATTTAAGCTGCTTTCTTAAAATAAATGTGAGGCACGCAGGGTGAACGTGAACTCAGCCGCTCGTCTTGTTTCTGTACTCTGTAGGTACTTCTTAATGCTGAATGAAGTTAAGAATTATTCTGGTCTCAACAAAAAAAAACTAAACGTGTGAATGGCTGTGTGAGAGTGAGAGAGAGAGGGTGTGTGTGTGTTAGAGAGAGAGTTTTAGGATACATTCAAGTATTTTTAATGTGTCTTGCTGTACTTCTGTTGCGATGTACCAGAATGCTGTGACTTGGCATGCCCTGTTATACATTAAAAAAAAAGAAAAGAACAAGCTGTAAGTTGTCCAGTGTTTTTGTACAAGTGCTGGTTAATTTTAGGGGGGGGGGTCTATGTCTCTTGTCACAGTGTCTTCTACAGCTGAAACACACCATCTCTGTTTCAGGAGTCCCAAACGTCATCATTTTCTCTTAGTAAATCTGATCCGTTTGCTGATGTTCCAAAACAGTGTAATAGTGCACACATAAATGATCACTGTGACCATCACATGTTGCCAGAATGATAACCGTGACATTAAGAACAGAGTACAGCAATTCAGTATTTGCAGTATGCCATATACAAATGAACATATGTATTACAGCCTGTGGGGGAGGTGTGGTTGCACCTCAGCTGCAGAGGCGGGGTGGTGCCAGGGAACCTGGCAGGGCAGCTGGAAGCAATTCAGTAATTATGCCCTGTTTCAGTGATGCCAGGACCTGGAGGAAGAGAGGACAGGTGGAGACGGCTGGAAATCTGTCAGGATGAGGGAGTGAGAGACTGAGAAACACACATTTTGTAAATGAAAACACGGTCATAACCACGTGTCTCGGGGTCTTACTGGGGTCACACAGCTCAATGCTGTCCCGTCCAACTATGAGCACTAGTAGCTGGTTTGAAGCTCCACTTAATATGAAACCAGCAGTGGACTCCATCAGATAACTCGTCTAAGTTTACAAATGGTTAAAATCTTACTGAAAACTCAGAGACCTGCAGGTCTGCTGAAGCATGGTGCGCACACACACTCTCACACAAACACAAAAAAGCATTAAGCAGTTCTCCAAAAGTTGATTCTGTTCATCTGGACGTAGCGTTTTGTGGGAGAAACGTTTCGTCACTCATCCAAGTGACTTCTTCAGTCTCAGCTGACTGCAGGTTTCCCCAATCTTATAAACAGTACATTTGCATAATGACTGAAACTCAGCTTAAGTGGTATAAATACGAGTCCATTCGACCCTGAAGTTGTTTCTGTTTTTACAGGAAAAATGTTGAGAAAAGTGTTTTTTCCTCATTAAGAGAAGCACATTTTTAATTCTGATAAA
>VUQG01009734.1:39239-49784 GCA_015106755.1 Etia nguti | reverse complement strand
TCCCCACCTGAATTTTTTTTTTTTTTTTTTTTTGTTTAACTATTACCTGTTTTTAGGAAAAAATTAAAGCTTCATGGCAGCTGTGCCTAAAAAGTTGCACATTTTGGTTTCTCTAGGACAATGCAGGGGTCGTGACATGTCTAGATGAAGCTCGTCATGGCTTTGAGAGTGGAGATTATGTTACCTTTACTGAGATTCAGGGTATGACTGAGCTCAATGGTTGCAAGCCGGTCGAAATTAAAGTTCTTGGTAAGAACACACACTTTTTCTTTTTTCTTTTTTCCCCCCACAAATGAATACAATTTGGTTAGTCTGTTATGAGTTAACAAGTTCATGCAATGTCCTGTCTTTCACTAGGTCCATACACCTTCAGCATCTGTGACACAAGTGGCTTTACAGATTACATAAGAGGAGGAATAGTTTCCCAGGTTAAAATGCCCAAGAAGATCAGTTTTGTAAGTGGCTGCCATTTTGCACATGAAATTGCCAGCATTATCTTATTTGTACAGATAGTGTGGTCTGAATTCTCATGATGATACCAATATAACCTTTTCATCTGGCATTACTGTCACCAGTGGAAAAGCCCAGCTTCACTACCTTGCATTTCTTTCCCCGTTCAGAAATCCTTTTCCTCATCGATGGCTGAGCCTGAGTTCCTGATGACAGACTTTGCCAAGATGGAGTTTCCAGGACATCTGCACGTAGGCTTCCAGGCTATCCATGCCTTCCAGAAAAAACATGGCCATCTTCCAGCACCTTGGAGCCAGGTACATATCACTCATGATGGTGGGAATGTTCTGTTGTTTGAGAAATCGGTTGCTTCAGTGTACCTTTTATAAAAATTTTAAAAAGGCAGATTTTTAAAGTGGGATCTTCTTGGAAAAGGGGAACCGCTTTCATTAAATGCATGAGCTAAAATAAAATGGTTCTGCATAAAAAATGCAGCACAACACAGCAAAAATAAAGCCTGTTTATAGTTAATATTTTGTAACCTATTTACCATGAGTTGTGTGCATTCCAGGCTGATGGTGAAGAGTTATTGGCATTGGCCAAAGAAGGGAACTCTGCTCAGACTGGGTCGGCCAAAGTGGAACAGCTGAATGAATCTCTTATCAAAAAGATGTCATATGTTGCTGCTGGTGACCTGGCCCCTGTCAATGCCTTCATTGGAGGGCTGGCTGCACAGGAAGTGATGAAGGTCAGTGGAAAGTTGTATGCAAATTGAAGATGAAAGCCTTGTCCCGGCAATATTAATTGTAGTTCTTTATATTAAAGACAAATATATAATTCATTAACAGGCACTGATAAGCCAGTTCTTATCAGTGCTTGTGTCATTTTGCATTGGGTATGATTAGACATGTTTTGACATGAAGAAAATTTTACCGTATTTTATGTGCTGTTTGATGTTTTAGGCATGTACAGGAAAATTTATGCCTATAATGCAGTGGCTGTACTATGATGCCCTGGAGTGCTTGGCTGAAGAGGAGGGATTCATGCTCACGGAGGAAGAGTGTGCGCCTGTAGGTGTTCAAAGCATATTAAAAATACAACAAGTACTGAATGTAGATGATGGCAATAAATGATGGTGCTAAATTTGTTATGTCTTTTTCTCCAAGAAAAACTGTCGATATGATGGACAGATTGCAGTGTTTGGCACCAAAATGCAGGATTTGCTCGGCAAACAGCGTTACTTCTTGGTGAGTGCGTCATTGTGAAAATTCTGTTACCTTCTTCAATTTCCTGTTATTAGGAAATTTTAAAAAAATAAGTTTTTCAGAAAAATTTTGTGCAAAAGACAAAAACTAGCAATACCTTTATCCTACTATAAAATACTATGAGCTAAAGTCTGATAAAGAAAATTGTACAACAGAAAGTACATTCTTGTTTGAATCCTCAGTTGAGGGTTTATTTTTTGGATTTGATTTAATTGCACAGTGACAAAGAACTGTCCCAATTCTTGGGATATGCATCGGTGGTTATTTACTATTTGAGATCATGTTTTGTGACCAATACTTTGTGTGTTTGCGCCCGCATGCTTGTACTGTGGTGGCAGCTGCATCGAAGCCAAAATATATCAGCTGTTAGTTCTTTGTCTCATAATTAGCAGAATAGTGTATTGATACTGCTATGTTAATTGAGTGTCACCCACCATGTCCCAGTGCATGTCAAAGCTGCTGGGGCTAACCTTTCTGGTGGGAATCCTGCAAACAGAATGTCAGCTTTTGCCATTAACTATTTCTCTGACATTGAGTGACATGTAAATGGAAGGTTCAAATGTATGACAAACCTTTTATAGCTTTATTCACAGATTTCTAATCCTTCCAGGTTGGGGCTGGTGCCATTGGTTGTGAGCTGCTGAAAAACTTTGCCATGATTGGACTGGCTACTGGGGAGGGAGAGGTCATTGTGACTGACATGGACACCATAGAAAAATCTAACCTCAACAGGCAGTTCCTCTTCAGACCCTGGGATGTTACGGTCTGTATCATCTTAACTCAATCTTGTTTGATGAACTCTATTGATCGATGTTTCCGCACAGCACTGTTTATGGCTTTCCTGTAACACCCCGGTACACTTATAGATTGTGTTTTGTATTTTATATGTTGATATATGATATTGATGGAGGCAATTTAAAATTCATGTTGCATGTAGACTTTTTTTTTTGGTGTGTGTTCTTAAAGTTTAAAAAGTCAAAGCAAATTCACTAGCTCCTCCCAAACTGACAAACTAAGACTTCAGAGCAGCTTTGTACCTATAGTGTCACTAGACTACAAAATGCAAGAAAATGCTAGTATGCACTGTTAGATAATCTAAGGTTATCTGATGCTCACATTTTGCATGTTATTAGTGAGTTGACTGTTTAGTGTCTGTGTTAACAGAAAATGAAGAGTGACACGGCTGCTGCTGCAGTCAAACTGATGAACCCAGCCATCAAGATCACAGGTCACCAGAACAGAGTGGGCCCTGACACAGAAAGGATCTACGATGACGACTTCTTTGAAAGCCTTGATGGAGTTGCCAATGCACTGGACAACGTTGATGCACGTAAGAGATGATGTTGAGTTAAGACATTCAGAATAACTGCTTAATAACTAGGGGAAAAAAACAGATTCAGTGAAAAATATAACAATTGTGGTTTTCCCCTAATGCTCAGGAATGTATATGGATCGGAGGTGTGTGTACTATCGTAAACCCTTACTGGAATCAGGCACTCTGGGTACCAAAGGCAATGTCCAGGTTGTGATCCCTTTCCTCACCGAGTCCTACAGCTCCAGTCAAGACCCACCCGAGAAGTCCATCCCCATCTGCACCCTCAAAAACTTCCCAAATGCCATTGAACACACATTGCAGGTCAGTATATACACAGCCTGAAAGTACCAGAGTATGATATTTGCCAGGCTGGATCAAATCTGACACTTGGAGTCAGCTTAGCCCACAAAATGGTATTGAGAGCAGCCATACAGAAACCTTTGTACTTAAGTTTTACTTTAAAAGGCTCCACCTGGTGTACCAACTACACAATGCACAAATGTTTTTGTTTTTTTAAAGCTTGGTTTTTATATTATATATCTTCATATAGGGTTTTTTTTTTTTGTAGCACTGTGTGTGTATTGTGTCACAGTGTGAATGGAAATATTGTAGGTTTTCCAAATATTTTGTACTGCTATTATTGAACTCCTGTCCCTGTGATTCTTTCTGTGCAGTGGGCCCGCGATGAGTTTGAGGGACTGTTCAAACAACCACCAGAGAATGCCATGCAGTACCTCACGTATGTAGCCTTTCTTTGTCATTCTAATTAATCACCTGTCTGAATTATACTTGCCTATTTATATTCTGGGCTCCTTTCATCACATAAAATCTTCATTGACAAAATTAATTTTCATTAGTGCAAATTTCCTCATAATTTAGTCTCGTAAGTATTTGTGGATTGTTCCTAATTCAGTACTTATAAACGTATATAACTTGCCTTTCGACTGAGAATCCATCTGTAAATGTCATAGCCCCCTCTTAGTTCTCGTGGCGCTATTGAGCTGTCTTCTGGTAAAATCTAAACCAAACCTCATGCTCGAAATAATTTTTAAATTCAGCCTGCAGAGTAAATGGTTTAAAAAAGGTGACAGCTCTTCACATTGTCAAAACTAGTCAATGAGGTTTATAATTTTCGTTCTTGCAGAGATCCTAAGTTCATGGAGCGTACTCTGAAGCTTCCAGGAGCTCAGCCTGTGGAGGTGCTAGAGGCTGTTTATAAGAGTCTTGTCACAGATTGCCCCCAAAACTGGGCTGACTGCGTAGCTTGGGCTCGCAACCACTGGCAGTGTCAATACAGCAACAACATCCGCCAGCTACTGCACAACTTCCCACCAGATCAGGTACAAAGTGAAGGTGCTACAAGATGAATATCAGTTTTCTAACCATTGTCTGATCTTGGTTTTACCCTTCTTATCAACTTTTTGCGACTATTGTTGCATTGGTGGTATTCAATTCGGCAACAAGAAAAGTGTTGTCATTTTTCATAGAAATTAACTGAGCTTTCCTTCCTTCATCATACCATATTAGAATATTCTAACTTATTCAACAGATTATATCAAAATCTAACTTCTGCAATGGCCACATATTATGTCTCGTCTGCAAACGTTTTGTTTTTGAGCTCTGTGCCAAACAGGCAGGCTCAGTGACACCAAATGTAGTCAGTGATAGCGCTGTGCTGACCCTGTTTGCTGTTTTGTTTTGTTTTTTAACAGAAATGGACCTAATCAGAAACATACTAATTTTCACCTCCCAATAATTATAGATATAAGTATAACTGGGCATAATCATTATTGTTTAACATGCCCATATTGGTGATGTCAGACGACAACAGTATATTGAAAATGGCATGTTTTAATGATGGGTAGAGTCAAAGTCAGTACTCAGGCAATACATTCTGACAGCAGAAAAAAAACTAATGAACAATTTTATATGAAATTCGAGTTCAAGTACAGCATGTGTTAGCACAGAGTGGGATAGCAGCTGATAGTCTAATGAGTTTAGCTTATAGCATAAAAGTTGTCGCAAACATGGGAAAACATACTGCCGTGATATTGGTATTGAAAATTTCTAAAATTGTTTCATGGTAGATAAATGATTTTAATAAGTCACAAAAAACGTTGTCACGATTACGAGACTTTTTATATAAAAGTAAAATACTTTACACTCTGGTGTAAAGACAGTTTCGGGCTTCCTGTGAACTTATTCGTGCCAGTTTGTACATTTCATTTCCCCTGAAAAGCCATTTGTAGGTGGTGGGCATACATTAGAAACAGCAGAAATTACATTTTTAAACTTCAGTTGAGTCAGACGGCAGTTTGAGGTGCTGCATATCTATTGCACGAAAGGCTGCCTAGTGGCTCAGTCGGCAGTACTGATGCTGAACCACAAAACCCTAGTTTGCATCTGTAGTTTCTCACCCCCTTTCCTGTCATTTATCTACGGTTTCCTGTTTAATAAATATGCAATTGACACAAAATTACAAAATGGACATGAAAAGTTTCCATTATAGCACTTCTAAGTAATACATTTATCATCTGTCTTTTAGCTCACTAGTTCCGGTGCTCCCTTCTGGTCTGGCCCAAAGCGATGTCCTCACCCATTAGAATTCAGCACTAGCAATGTAAGTATGCCGCTGTCATTTATGCGCTTAATATTACCTGAGTCTAGTCGAGCCAGTCTCAAACTAATGAATGTTCTTGTTTTCAGGAGCTGCATATGGACTATGTTGTGGCAGCAGCCAACCTGTTTGCTCAAACATACGGCCTGCAAGGCAGCACCGATCGTGCAGGTGTGATCAAGATCTTGCAGGATGTCAAGGTGCCCCCTTTTACCCCACGTTCAGGAGTTAAAATCCACGTCTCTGATCAGGAACTGCAAAATAACAATTCCTCTATTGGTATGTTCACATGTCACTGTGCTGTGGTTTTGTAATAAAGCATATTTTTGGGGGATGTTACATCAGCTAAGAGTTGTTTGTGAATCATGTCCCGAGTCATGTGTCATTGTGGATGCTTTGACAGTAATGTAACCATTGATCTTGTGATTATGCAGATGATACCAAACTGGAAGAGCTGAAAGCCATGTTGCCTTCACCAGAGTCTTTCCAGTTCAAACTCACCTCCATTGACTTTGAAAAGGTAAACCATCTTCTTTTGTCAGCTTTAATGAAGAGAAATAACATTTTATTTGAATTTATTACAGTTGCCAGTAGCAAAGCTAGTCTGTGGCTGAGCACTTCTGTTCACTGTGTGCATTGAGGACCTTGTTCTTTTGATCTGAAAGATTCAATAAAATGCTGTAAGGCCAATGAGAAGCCTAGTATTTTAATAATAATGAGATTAATAAGTATCGTTTCCCTAGTTTTCAAGGCTAACTCTGCTTCAAAGCCTTTAAACAGTGCACTGCCAAAACATTGTAACTCTCACGCTAGAATTTCAACCTAACCTTCGGTTGCACCTATTAATATAACTTTAATCAACACTACTGGTAGTTTTAGTTTGTAATGACTGTGGCCTATATGTTAACAGGATGATGACACCAACTTTCACATGGACTTCATTGTGGCAGCCTCCAACCTGAGAGCAGAGAACTATGACATTCCTCCCACAGACAGGCACAAGGTAAGATAACAGACCTAGCTGCAGACTTCTAATTGCTCTCATGCTGGTATTAATTGGAAATGGGCCTGCCAATAGTATTCACTTTGTAATAGTAATGCAAAAACGTTTGAGAGTGCATTCCGTGAAAACAAACAACTTAAACTCAACATCCCAGTTTACATTTTGTTTTTTCTCTTTATATACTCTATAAATAACATGCACCTTTTTTTCCTCCTTCATCACTGTGCTTTTAATCACCAAACAGAGCAAACTGATAGCTGGTAAGATCATCCCTGCTATCGCCACTACCACAGCAGCAGTTGTCGGCCTAGTGTGCTTGGAGCTCTTCAAGATTATCCAAGGACAGAAGAAGCTGGAGTCCTACAAAAATGGCTTCATGAACTTGGCCCTGCCTTTCTTTGCCTTCTCTGAACCCATTGCTGCTCCAAAACACAAGGTAAGCAAATATGTCACCATTTTTTAAGATTTTAAAAAGATGTGCACGATGTCTGCGTTGTAGAGAAATATTTAATATTCCAGTATAATAAACTCCTATGATGATTAAGCCATGCTAATACTGATGCACCAGTCAGATGCATTTTGCACTGCCTGGGTGTAAGTGAGTTCAACTTGTCTTCTCACACTGATGGCATTAGTGTGTACTGAGGAGAAATTTTAATGTATTAACTGGTTATCTTATTGAGCCTATAATTAATGTCTTAAAAAATATGTATACTTAAAATACATTTTTGCTGTTTTTGCAGTACTATGAAATTGACTGGACGCTGTGGGATCGCTTTGAGGTCACAGGACTGCAGCCCAATGGGGAAGAAATGACACTCCGACAGTTTCTGGATTACTTTAAAGTATGTTGAGCTCATGGTTTTGGTTTTTGGGTTTGTTTTTGTTGTTGTTGTTTTTTCTCCATACTGACATGTTTTGTTTCTGGCATACAATAACCACTATCTGTTTCTGTTCTTTATTAGAATGAGCATAAGTTGGAGATCACCATGCTTTCTCAGGGAGTGTCCATGCTGTATTCGTTTTTCATGCCTGCTGCCAAACTTAAAGAGAGACTGGACCTACCGTGAGTGCACGTGCATACACCACCTTCCTCATTCGCATGCTGGAATTTTAAAGGTTTTATTTATTTATTTGTTTTCTTTTTGTGTCCTGCAGTATGACGGAGATTGTGACAAAGGTGTCCAAAAAGAAGCTGGGCAAACACGTGAAAGCCCTGGTGTTTGAGCTATGCTGTAACGACCTTTCGGACGAAGACGTGGAAGTGCCCTATGTCAGATACACCATCCGCTGAGCTCCGCACTGAGCCCACCCGCAGGAGGGTGGGAGTTACAGGGGGGAGATGGGGATGGGGGTGTTCTAAGTGAGGAGCTAAGATGGGGATTGGGGGTGCGTGGGTTGATCCAGGTCAGCTGTATTGGATCAATCAGTATTTTTTTAGGCCTGTGGTTTGTGTAAACCTGTGCCTGAGTGTACATAGCCCCAGTAAGCTGAATTAAGAATAACTGTATATGTTAAGAATCCAGTTGGTTCTTGGCTGTGGGAACAGGGGTGTCACTGGAGGAAGGGAGCATGTACACTGGACATCCTGATGTTTCTCAAAAGCACCAACCTCTTGAGTCAATTGATAAGCCTTAGTGGTCTCTTGGTACTCCATATCCCAACCAGTGTCCCTGAAAAACCATCACTCATATTGGCCTTCAGCAGTAATGGAGGGTTTTTGTTTTGTTTGTTTGTTTAATCTAATCCACCTTCTTCCCTCCACTATACTTGCTCTCTCCCTCTTCTAACCTCTGTTTCATAGACACAGTCCCACATTAGTTTCTTTTGTTTTGTTTTTTCTTAACATATGCACCTAATTAATATGTAAAAGGTCAGCCCAGAAGACGCCAATAAGCCCAAGCCTTTCCTGACTGGATATCTAAATATCTCACACCACCAGAATACCCCTGCCAGTGTGAGGTACCCCTACACCCTCATTAAACCCACTCTGTGGCTTTTGGAGGGGTTCATGCACATGACATTGGTTTTCTCTTTCTCTTTATATTTTATGTGTTTTGTTATTTTCTATTTTATTTTTTGGGGTGGTTGGACAGAGTTTTGGCGCACACACGTGGTAGATCCTAAACTGTCTTTCTACTTTGTTAACTCCAAATGACTTAACTGTAAGAACAGGGCAATGAGATGTATCTTGAAACAGGAGCACTTAGTGTGATAGTGAATAAACATGTAAAAACATAATGAAGATTGTGTGGTTATTTGTGTGTATGACCCCCCCGCCCCCACACACACCCACAATGTTTCCAACTGACTGAATTTGACATGTGTGGTTGAATTTCAGTGTCATTCAACAATTTTAAAGTGTCAGAGGTTTGTTTTTCCTGTCTGACCTGCTTCGTGTTAATGAGAAGTTTCATTATTAAACATATCCGGGAAATGCTGCCTGAATACCAAGATAGGAAATGACAGTGAAGAGTGTAATCAGATTTTTGTTTTATTATTACCCTTTATTCCTGCATTAAAGTAAATCATCTGTGATGGCGTTTTGAATTTGTAAATGTAGGCAATTGATTTATTTTTTTAAATTTTTTTTTTTTTTTTTGAAAAGGCAAATGGCTGTAGCAGCATGTTCAATCTTACTTCCTCCTGTGTCGCACAGATTAGTATGTAGTCAGGTACTTTAGTATGCAAAGTGCTGTTAGTTTAAATACACGTTTGATCGATAAGTTTCGTGTAAAGCTTTGAACGCTCCTCCCTGAGAAGAGCGGATACATGAATGTGTGCAATTCTAAAGGATGTGGTCGGCTGTGAGATGAGGAAGAAAGTGAGGAGGAAGGAGTACACTGAACTCTCAACACGCTTCCTGCAAACAACTCGCTGTAAAGGACCGAAACGAAGAAAGGACGGGTGTAAATTTGGATTATTTGACCCTTTGTGATTTTGAGAATGTGTCATGATTCGGTAAAGATGCACTGAAGAGAGAGAAACGATGGAAGTGGAGGAGACTGGTGAAAAAAGGACTTCCTGGTATGATACCTTTTGCATTTATTATGCTTCAACCTTGGGGAGCTATGTTACAAACTGGTGCTAAAAAATATCCATGTTGATAAACTACTTCACGTTTTAAGTGTAAATGTTCTATGTTTGTCACCAGCATGATTACAAAACTCATTCGTATTACATATTTGTACGACTTTGTGGAACAAAAACTAATTTTAATGTGCTTTGCTATAGCATGGCGCATAAACAAGTAATTTAAATGTACACTGCCTACTTAATAAAAGTGTTATTTTGAATGTATCATACAATACAATAAAATACATTCACTGCATTAATGTTTAATTTGTGCCCAGTAAGAGTTTTTCTTCTTTTCAGGTCTGGTGTGCCAGGAGAGGGACACTCAGTCCTCTGTGATCATGCAGGGGTAAGCTGCCACATCGGCTTTGGTTCTTGCACCTTCTTTTTCCTGCTTTAAAAACTAAAGTTTAAAAAAAAAAGTATTTTCCTAAAAAAAATCTAAGAAACTCACTTTCACACACTGCTGTCTTTAGAAGAAGAGAAAACAAGACCCAGCCCCTGAACCTGTGATCAGAATCTCAGAGGTGAGTAATCTCTGTGAGACGCATCAATGCTGCTGCTTCATGTTCATTTCTCTGTTTCTCTGTAACGAACGGAAGTTAGTCAACCTTACCTTTTTGACCACAATGCTGAGTGCAGAACTGACGGGAGATGTGAACGCTGTGTTCGGCTTTGCAACCATAGGAGCTTTTGCGAGTCTATAAATCGAGTTTGTCTCATTTTCTTAAATTCCAGCTTATGTAGGTTTATTTTCACCTTTCAGATTCTTTTTTTTTTTTTTGCCATCTTTTTTTTTTTTTCTTTTTCCTTTTATTTA